>JAKGSA010000823.1:161524-193631 GCA_033558755.1 Philaethria dido | reverse complement strand
TGTTAAGACACTCCATTCTCTTTCAACAATTCCGTTCCCCACTTTCCACCGAATTGAGGCATTGCGTGTTGAGTGGCGGAATTCAACGTCGCGCTTGGCCTTGTTACCAAACCCAAGAAATGAAAATACTAAATTTTACATTTCCTGGAGTGGGAATTGAACCCACAACCTGTCGCGTTTACAGTCGCACCATGCTTCTGCGCCATGACAGGCGTCAGTCATTAAAACTTAAACATAAATTACTACTTCTAATTTATATAACTTAATACTCAAAGTGAACGCTTCCCCGCTTCCAGTAATGACTCAGTGAAGTGTTATACTAATTACCGATACATCCATATCTTATAATATCACACATTGTTCAATACTCTGATTAGATTAAAGCTTGCACTTTATTGCAAATCAGTTTAAGAGGCCGTGACGAAATTTAACATGGATATACGTTTTTGTTCTATGTTTTCAAGTAGATTAAATGATAGATGTTTGTGATATATAATCACATATTGTTTTTTCTCTTTGTTTATTTTTTATTCGTTTTTTTATAATTTTAATATCTGTTTTATTTTTTATATATTATATTTTTATTTGACTGATTTGTCTTAATTATATAGGTGTACGATTTTTTTCTTTTGTTCCGTCTATTGATAAGCTCGTATGACCAAATTGTCCCCTCAAAAAAGTAAAAATGTTTTATGTGTGTGTATATATCTCTAATTTAAAATTATTATATCTCTATGTGTATATGTCCCTAGGTTAAAAGAATAATGTTAATGAGTAAAGTATATTACTCTATCCGAGGCCATTCAAAGATTATCCTTCGAATATTCAATGTAAGGAATTGAAATAACTTCAATTTCATGCAGGATAACTATAATATTTTGTAATCAGTAGAATTACCTTCCGGTGATTCGCTTTTCGAACCGGTGATAAGCTTTGTGTTTATTAGAGAATTTAAAAGTCTATGTGAATACAGAATATTTTCGATAAAAAACGAAAAATGGTTGAGTACTACTTATAATTAACTATATAAATTTCTTTTTAAAGGACAAAAGTAACAACATTTAAATAATTCAAAATAACTAAGTCACTAGAGCGTCATAGTCTCTAACGGAGTGTCTTAACACTAGGTTCTGTTGGTTCTGACTAACCTACTACCTATATAGGGTAAAGCCTGAAAATGTTATTTTTTATTTAAGTGGCATTGTTTCAAGAAAATATATTAAAAACACATTAATTAAATGAATTTCTATTCATTTAATAGATCTTTTGTTACGATTTCCTTCAGCCATTATACCATTTGATTAGAATTCATCACGCATTTCCAACTTTTATAAAGTAAGTTTACAGTTATAGTAGCTCTCGTGGTAAGTTTCAAAAGCTTTTGTACAAAGTAAAAGCGGATTCTCTCTATGCACGGTGAAGTTCTTGTTTCCTTGGCATTGATTAATATGGTGGTAGTTATAGATTCAAAATTTTTGCTGTTTCTTTAAAATGAAACAAAATATACAACGGAATTAGTTTTAATACCTACTTTAGGGGTCTGTCGTGGCGCAGAGGCACGATCGTGCGACTGTTAATGCGACAGGTTGTGGGTTCGATTTCCACTCCGGGAAATGAAAATATTAAAATAATATTTAGTACTTTCATTTCTTCGCTCTGCTAACAAGGCAAAGCGCGACACTGTGTTCCGCTACTCCGCACGTAATGCCTCAATTCGGCATAAAGCGGGGTATGAAAATGTTATAAGAGAACGGAGTGTCTTAACACTAGTGTCTCTGGTTTCCTCTACCTACCCTATTTTGAGTGGGATACAATGTGAAACTATAAAAAAAATGTAGTTTTAAAAAAAAATAGCTTTTTCCCATTTTTACGCAAATTATATAAAGGAGTATGAAATTTACTATAATAATAAATAATTATTATAATTTCTATGACAAAGAAATGCATTGTAATGTGTTAGAAAAAAATTCAATTAATAAGATAATATGTATTTGTCATACACTTTTATATAAAGCGACACATGATGTTTACGCTGCAAAGGTGAAATAAATTTACTCGACAGAAGGAACAGTACATATCAAGTGTTTAAGGATTCACTAATATTCTATAAGAAATTTTAGATATGTAGAAGAAATTCATATGAACAAATAGTTATAGTATTTAGTAGTTTGATTGAATCTTTTAACCGCGTCCCACGAACTTCACCCTTTGTCACCAACTTTTCTGGGTCGAAGGAACTTGTCAAATACTTGTAGCTTCTATTGGATAAGTTATGATAATTGGAATCTGACTGATGTGGAACAATGGTGAAATATATCATGAAATCCTAGTATAGTTGTATATGTATCATTAATTATACATATAGGTTAAAACTCTATCATACTATGTCGTCAACTGACAAATACTAATTGTTACTTACTTTTAAAGTAAATAATTAAGATTTTGATATAAAATAAAAAGGAAATGCACTAAGAAGTACAATTATTACGAATAACCCAAAAACTGAACCTTAATGAAGATTAAAAATGATACAGTTTTATTATTCGACAGATAGCTTCCTCGTCAATCCTAGGTGTACCTTTTAGTCATTAGATTTGTATATTTATAAAATCTTAAATTTTTCGTAAAATTATGTAGCCTTGCCCTTTGAAACACAACCATGGTTCCATTATCTAACATACACAATATACCACTTTGAAATGAAATTAGGAGTTCATTATCATAGGACGTCTTCACTTCATAAATGTAAATACTTTCATGGAATGACCCTTACCTATAATAATGACGCTTACTGTTTTTTTCTTTATTTATTTTTTATCAATAAACTCCTGTCGTGGCGCAGAGGCACAAGCGTGCGACTGAAAACGCGACAGGTTGTGGGTTCGATTGCCACTCCAGGAAATGTAAAATTTTGTACTTTCATTTTTTGGGTTCGGTAACAAGGCAAAGCGCGGCGTTGAGTTTCGCCACTCAACACGCAGTGCCTTAATTTGGCGGAAAGTGGGGAACGGAAATGTTGAAAGAGAATGGAGTGTCTTAACACTAGATTCTCTGGTTCTCTCTGCCTACCCCGCTATATGCGGGATACAGCGTGAAGTTAAAAAAAAAATCTAAAAACTTGTTTTAATAAAATTATAAGTAATTTATAATAAACGTGCTATTCTTCTAGAAAATTATTATACAATAATAATCACATGACGAAGCAACTTTAATGTTACTTAAACTAGCAAAAAGAAAAAAGTTAACCTCATCACTGCAACAAAGCAGACTATTTTGTACTACAAATAAGATTTCTCGCCTCCGAGGTATTGGAATTTAAGTTTTAAGGGAAAAAGTTTTATTATATTGTGTTCGTGAGATAGAGCAAAGGAAAGTAAGACGAAAATACGTCATCTTTAGTTAATTTTGAGTTTACTATTTTACGTGCTGTGATTGATATTGAGTGCATCTGCATGCATAAGTTTTTAAAAGAAACGGATAGTCAAGTTCCGATATTTTTTTCTCTAAAAATAGTTATAGTAAGAAATAAATCAACGCCTGTCGTGGTGCAGAGACTGTAAGCAAGGTCATGTACCAACGGACCGATAATTTTTCGAGTACTTAAAAGTAACTAATTTTTAAGGTATACTACTCGAGCTGCTGCTATGATTTATTAATTACAACGCCACTTATTCGATTTGAGAAGAGATGATTTAAGTAATGCCTGTATTTTTATGCACATACATCATATAGCTCACGCCATATCCTGCCGAGCAGGTTAGACACAGAGAAGCTATTAATTGAAACTATTTCAACCAGATTAATCGCGTATATTTTAGTATTCAAAAATACATTTTTGGAAACCACTTCAATGCACAGCACGCAATAACGGACTACTGTTTACAGTAGTCGTGGTCACAGGCAGAAAAACTCGTCGGATTTCCAAAAATGTATTTCCGAATACTAAAATATAAGTGATTAATCCGGTTAAAATAGTTTCATTTAATATGTGTAATAATCGCGAAAATCAAAGAGCTCATTAGAGAAGCTATTCTCAAGACACTTTGTTGTCCGTTTTTCTTGTCTTTCTGATCTTACCAGAGTGAAGAACTGAAATTAAGTTAAATATAATCTCTCGAGAGTTCTCTCGAGCGGAAATCGAACCCAACAATCGCAATCACAATTTGATGCCGTCCCACTGCGCCATGATGGCTTCTATTTTATATATAGTATCATATCGGCATTTCTTAGTTCACCCTACATCTTGGTTATACCTTGCTTTTGTTTTTTACATTTTGTGCATGGTTTAAAGAAATTTAAACAAACGTTAATTATACAAGAAAAATGTACATAGTAATTTAAACTACATACTCGTACAATTGTATGTTCAATTAAAATTATATTATTCTTTTTGCGAAGTATGGAAAGAAAGGAAATTGCATTTTTGAGTGGTTTCATCTTGTAATTTTTAATGGAATGTATTAATTTAGGAGAATTTCATAATTGAGTTACACTTCATTATTAAGTTACATAAAGCTAGCGCCCCTTACATTTTTTATACTTAGAGAATAATTAATATCAATTAAGCTCTTATAAGGAGACCAAAAATTTGTAATTTTTTTATAAATTTTCTTTTTTTGTTATTGTAATTTCAAAATATTTGAAACAATTGCATGTAAATCTTTAGTAGTAATTTCGTTTAAATAATTATATTTAGTACTTGTTATCAACAAAATATTTTATGAAGGCCGACTTTTAACAAAAATAGGTAAACTTAAATACATGTAAAAAAAAAATCACGATTTATCGCATATAGCAGAGTAGCCAGAACGTAGTGTCAATACAATGAGTTCTTCGTTTGACCTCCAGTTTTGAGACATTGCGAATTATTTGGCGGAATTCAACGCCGTGATTTGCCTTATCAAAGCAGCAACAGAAATATTTAAATTATTTTTATTTGGTTCTAGTAATAATACCTCCGAGTGGGAATCAAACACCCAATTAAATAGCCTTTAAAGTCAAACACCGTCCCACTGCGATACGATTGCCTCTTACATTTTTTTTAGCTTCACGCTGTATCCCGCATATAGCAGAATAGGTAGAAGGAATCTGAGAACCTAGTGTTAAGACACTCCGTTCTCTTTCTACAACCCCTTTCTGCCGGATCATAAATTATTATAAAATTAAACTATTTAAATTATTTTCATTTATTATATAATCCTTTTATTACCAAATACCATATTAAATAATACAAAGCACGGTGTTGAGTTCCGCCATATATCTCGCAATGTCTTGAATTCGGGCCCAAAGCAACGAACGGAGTGTCTTAACACTAGATTCACATTAACTATTCTACTATGAGTTATAAATCATGAAGATACCATATTAAATATGAAACATTAATAAACAATGCAAAACTAATTCCACTGAGGAAAGCAGCTAAGTTTTTTAACAAAAGTGGTTAAAAACGTCGCTTGCACCGGATATGACCATACTTATGCATAGCTTTGAGTCATATTGTATTATATTATATTTTATTCCTATTTTTTTTCAAGTATATTTATGTTTCTTTTGAAAAATGAACAGTTAACTGTGAGACGCTAATGTGGGAGACGGAAATTAGCTTTGTGTATTGTACAATGTATGGTGGAAAGCTTATTAAAAGTTTCATAATGTATGAAGAAACGCTGTAGAGTTAGTTTAGAAGGTAGTCCTGCTGTTTTAATATTTGCTTGAATATTATAACCATGTGTTCTTTTTCAAATATATGTTTTCTTCGACATTGCAGTTTAGGCAGTGATACTAGTATTAAGACAAAATTTAAAAAATCGCGTGTTGTGTGTTAAGTAACGCCTGTCGTGGCGCAGAGGCACAAGCGTGTGATTGTAAACGCGCAGGTTGTGGGTTCGATTCCCACTCCAGGACATGGAATTTTTCATTTCCTGTGTTTGGTAACGAAACAAAGCGCAGCGTTGAGTTCCGCCACTCTGCACGCAAAGCCTCAATTCGCTACTTTCCAGTGGCGAATGGAGTGTCTTAACACTAGGTTCCCTCTACCCTGCTATATGCGGAACACAGCGTGAAGCTATGCATACATATGCATGCGTGTTGAGTGGCGTAACTCAACGCCGAGAATTGTATTAGTAAAATGGAGAAATAAAAACAATTTGAATATAATCATTCTCCCTAGACACCATCGAGGCCACACAATAGAGCTTACAGTTATAAGCTGCCCTACTGCTGTAATACGCTTCCGTGGGGGAATCATGTATATTAAGAAAATATTCTTTAAGATTTTATACTTGTGGGCTTCTATTTTTAAGAAGTTAACAATCTGATTATAATGTATTGTCATGTATTTCTGTATCTGAATATCCAGGGTTACTTATAATTTTAATTAAATAATTACATTTATTTTAATCAAATTTAGCATTTTTCTATTTTAAGTTTTTACATTATAATATTTTTCATTTCCTGGGTTTGCTAACAAGACAAAGCGCCACGTTGAGTTCCGCCGCTCAGCACGCAATGCCTCAATTTGGTGGAAATTGGTGAACGGAATGTCGTAACACTAGGGTCTCCCATATTACTGTAGAAAAAAACATGAAGCTAAATGCTAATCAAAGCATTATTATCTTCCTCAAAAAGGACAGTGTAACTCCAGATCATATTGCTTTATTGAGAGCAAAAAATTGTGCGATGGTTTCCACTACATGACTCAAAAGAGTAGAGCGAGTAAGATTGAAATTTTTCATTATCTTGGTTTTCTGTTAGAGAACTTTTTTAAGAAACAATAGATTTCAAGTTAATATAAAATAAAAGAAAATTAATTAAAAACCTATTGAAGTTAAAGAACTGGAAAATTACAACATACGTACATACACAGCTTCACGCTGTATCCTGCATATAGCAGGGTAGGCAGAGGGAACCTAGTGTTAACGTAACACTCCGTTCCCCACTTACCGCCGAATTCAAGCATTGCGTGCTAAGTGGCGGAACTCAACGCCGAGCTTTGGCTTGTTACCAATCCCAGGAAATAAAAAAAACCATTTCTTGGAGTGAGAATCAAACCCACACCAGTCACGTTTACAGTCGCATGCTTGTGCCTCTGCGCCACGACAGGCGTTTAGCTAAGCTATTTATAAACCATTATGAGGATATTAAAGGTCACCTAAAATTATTCTCTTATAATAAAATCACGTGAAAAAGCAGCATAATAAGTACATATCAATACTAACATTTATACCAATATAGTACTTGAGAAAGCATTCATCTCAATGTCCTATTATTTAGATTACTTTGTATTTATTTCAGTGAAACATTAAATACATTTCTGTGAACATCAAAGAGACTGAACAATTATTTGTTCTTCAAATTATTAAAATTCTATACACTTAATAACAAAAAGCTTTGAAATCCTTTTATGTAACGTCAATTTATTAAAAAGGCCTAAATATACTTTTTTATTCCAGTCCAAGTAAATAATTAATTATGTAAGTGAGTAAACAGCCGAAAATTGGACTCTTTAGAGGTGAAGCTAGAAAGATGAAGCCTCGAATGTGTAAATAAAAGAGAAAATAAAAATATTATAAGGTAAGTCAAATACGCTTCGTCTTAAATATTCAGTTCCACCCCTAATTACTTTTCTCTTACGTACAGCTTAAATACAGTTTAAGTAAAGATTGCAAACTTTGGTGGGTCTTGTTTGGCTCTATGATAAATTGAGAGATTTTTTATTTTTTTTACGTTTTTTTTTATGTTTTTTTTTTTTATGTTTTTGGTAATAACTAAATGTTTGAAATATTTACAAACAACACAATTGTTTTTTTTTTATAAATTCAAAATATAACTACTAGCTGTATCCCAACTCTATTTACATGGACTATTTATTGTCTATGGAAAGAGAATGTATGTTTTTGTTTTCGTACGAACTTAAAAAAATCTTCTTTTAGTGTTCCTTTATATTTAAGGAAAATTTTGCCGAATTTCAGCTTTTACACCTGTAAACCTATCTTCGCCAATACGATCTCTGTCAATCACTCAAAACAGCAAGCAATTTATAAATAAACATACAAATAACCCTCTCCTTACAGTAGGATAAAAAGTTCTAGATTTTAGGTCAATTTTGATACAAATTCCCTATATAAAGCTGACAAGTAAAAATACATATTTTAAAACGTAACAACGCTTCATGTGAGTATTGTAGAGTTCTTTGAACTCCTTGAAACCTTGACAAGAACACTTGACCGTTGGCTGCATTCCAAATATGATTACTATCTCGCTTTAGATAAAAATCTACAATAGTAGTGATTTTTAAATATTATTAAGTAATACTTGTATGGAAATTACCAATAAGTAGCTAGGATTTAAGGCGTAAATGCACAATATAGGAGATGATTGTGGGTTCGATTTTCGTGTAGCGAAATCTATACTAGAAGTATAGATTTATATATATAATATAAATTCAAAAATATGTTTGTATGTTTATCCTTCTTTTACGTCGCAACGAAGAGAAATACTCGTATTATATTTTTTTGAAAGGAGATAATTATGATGCTGGAAAATGACATAAGCTACTTTATATAGCGGTAAAATATCTTATTTTCATGAGAAAATACATACGTATGCATATACACCATACTCAAATCACACATGGCAATGTACGTAGAAATTATTATTAATTTCCACAACTAAAATATTTTTACAATAGTGCCTGGATGCGGAGACCAGAGTGTCGTATCACTAAGCCATTTTATTTTTTATCTAAAGTACGTAATGCGGAAAACGTATCAAGATAAAAAAACCTAATCTAGCTTCTCCCCCGGGAACGGCCGGTCGGCCCTTTTTAACTTTATTGTTTTCCCCTATTTCATATTGAATGAACAAATTCTCTAAAGACAACCTTTATTTTATGAATGACTTCTGTTATTTTCCGGATTATCTCACATTTATTTAAAATACTCGAAAGCGCAAAATTAAATTTTAAAGTATGTATAATTTCTTAAATTTGGTTATTGAATTTCATTGCATCTACTAGTGTATAAAAAAAGTTATATAAACACTTGCGTTACTATAAACGAAACGACGGTTAATGAAACTACTGGTACAGAAAGCTGAAATCTGTCATCTGGGCTCCCTGTGGGGGAGTTAAACGAGAAGGAACTCCTTAGCAATCCATGGATTCACCGTGCGGGTGCCGAACCCATTGAGTTGCAGAGAGAGGAGCCTGGAGAGTTCCTGGGGCTTACGACCCAAGTGTAGGTTCCGCGCTCCTCTCTCTACCTAACCATATTTTAAAACATCCTACTATTGTAAGAATTTTTCAAAATTTCTGCGAAAACGGACAAAAATGAGTTTTTAGTAATAATTCTTGTTTAAGAAATCGCGGGACGCAACTAGTTTTGTAATATATGTAAGTATTTAATTTTTTTTAAGTGTTAAGACACTCCGTTCTCTTTAACATTTCCGTTCTCCAATTTACAATTTAATGCTTTAATTATCTTAATTATATTTTATTTAATAGTATTGCACAACGCGACTGTACCTCTTCAATAATTAATAATTTGTTGTTTGCATTTTCAATTATAAACTTTATGATAAATGAAAATTGATAAATATATGCTATGTATTGTATGTAATAAGTTATATATTATGTAGGTTAACATTATTAATTTTAAATAGACTTTTGTCGTTTTGCACTGCTTTATGCCTTACAGTATTCATAATAATAGATACTTACAATTACGTTGCCTGAAGATCAATTTCAGTAAAAAAGCCGACATTGTGCGCTATTATATCATGTGAATCATATGTACAATGTACTTTTTTTCAAATTTGCAATATTTTTATATGCATTTTTTCTTTTCTCTCTTTTGATTAGCTTCACGCTGTATTCCGCAAGTATTTAGCAGGGTAGGCAGAAGGAACTGGAGAACCTAGTGTTAAGACACTCCGTTCTCTAAAGATTTTTTTCCCCAATTTCCGCCCAAACAAAAGATAGCGCGCTGAGTGCCGGAACTCAATGCGCTTTGCTTTGTTACCAGAGCGAGGAATTGAACATACTAAATATCAATTATAATTAATATTTAATATTTCCATTTCCTGGAGTGGGAATCGAACCGACAGCCTTTCACGTTTGCAGTCACACGCCTGTGCCTCTGCGTCATCACAGACCTCATTTTTACGTATCTTTCTATCCGTATTTATGGCAAAAGCATTTCTAAACATACCTTGGTCTAGCAGCTTGAGTATAAAGACGATCCAGTTCTTGCAGCATACGCAGAGCATCTGCCATATCGTGAGGTCCTTCTTCACGGGCCTCGACCAGGCAGATAGCGGCGACCACGACGGCTAGGGCAATGGCAATCCTCTTGCTGAACATCTTGTCTGGGAAAAAAGTTTAGATATATTTATTAACCAACTTGGACAAAAGAATATATAATATATCGCATAACTTGATACTAGGTGAACCGATTTCGATGATTATTTTTTATATGACAGCTCACTAGCTGGAATCACTATTCTAATGTGATCTCATTTAAATTTAGTTTAGATCTGATAGTAAGTTTTTAAGTTATTCCTAATAAGTTTACTTTTTAGTTCTATTCTATTTGAAATCAGTTTTATTTTTTTGCTAAAATTTGAATTATATATAAATATATATTGTTTAAGTTAAGTGTAGAAGAGCTTAGATTTAGTCATTTTATGTTTTTTATATTTTGGTGATTTTATTTTCATTTGATTTAGTTTGCTGGCCAGCTTTACTGTTCGCCCTGTAAGCGGATCTTCAAGGCGAAATTAGGATTCGCAAGCCACATAAGAGCTCACCATAACACCAACGAAATTACGTGAAAAATGAAAGTGAGACACGCATGGAGTCGCCATCGCTGAAAACGGCGTGGATATTATTATTAATTATTAATTTAAGTATAAATTAAGCTTTCATAGGCTTTTACAATATACATATCTAACTTGAAAAATTGATGTGAGATTATTTTAATGAATTATTACTATAGATAGCATAATAATAATTATTAATATATTAAATATTGTCCCGCGCGGCGTTGAGTTCCGCCACTCAACACGCAATTCCGTTCCCCACTTTCCGCCGAATTGAGGCGGCGGAAAGTGGGGAACGGAATTGTTGTAAGAGAACGGAGTGTAGTGAGTAGAGTGGGATACTTACTACAGTTAAAAAAAAATGATATATTAAATAATGTTGGTAAATCACCAACAAAAATGTAGTAATCTAATATCACTAGAGACGTCAAAAAAGCACGTGACGTCATGGTGAAGAAGGCCCGACCCTAAATAATGGGATAAAGGCCGGAAGAAAAACAAGATTAAGTGAAAAACAAGAAACCACATCCTTTGTTTATTATATATAACTACTTTTTTTTCCGCTTCAAGCTGCATACCGCATATAACAGGGTAGGCCGTTTAAGTTTGAGTTCCCCACTTTCCACTGTAATTGAAGCATTGCCTCCTGAGTGGCGGAACTCAACGCCGCGCTTTGCTTTGTAACCAGAGCGAGGAAATGAAAATACTAAATATTATTTAGTATTTCTGTCGTGGCGCAGATGGACAAGCGTGCGATTGTAAGAGGAGCCCAGGAAATGAAAAAGGCTGAGTCTAGTAACAAGGCAATGCGCTGCGTTGAGTTCCGCCACCCAGGACCTAATGCCTAAAATCAGGCGGAAAGAGGGAAATGATAAGAGAATGGAGTGTCTTAACACTAAGTTTTTAGGTTTCCTTTGCCTACGCTGCTATATGCGGGATACAACGTGAATCTAAAAAGAAACAAAAACCAAATTTTCATTTCCTGGAGTGAGAATCGAACCCACAACCTATCGCCTTTATAGTCACACGCGCGTGCCTCTGAGCCACGATAGGCAAATAACTACTATAGTATTGTATAAAGAATAGAATAGAATAATTTAACATTTAAAAACACAAACTCAACACTTAAGCAAGCAAATAACAAACGATCAGAAACAAAACAATTATAACAAATTAAAATTTATCGCAACTAACAAAATATTCAAATTGTTTAAGATTGGTATGAGAATTGTGATTATAACGAAAAATAAAGTTTTCCTTTCATTTAAATTTTAATAAGATATTAGGGAGTGGGCAGTGGCAGTGACGATTTTCATCAATGTATTTTCCGGCGAAATGAGCAAAGGCCGCGGTTAGGGAATTATCTTGACATATTCCGCCTCATATTATTATCGCGTCAAAGGAATAATGTACGACTTATATCGTGAAACTTGTGTATATATACTATAAACTGAGATATCTCGAATTATGTTAAAATATTGTAATGTTACATTTGAACGCCTTTGAAATTTAAGGCCTGTTGTGGCGCAGAGGCACAAGCGTGCGACTGCAAACGCGATGAGTTGTGGGTTCGATTCCCACTCCAGGAAATGTTAGTATTTTCATTTCCTGGGTTTGGTAACAAGGCAAAGTGTGTAAGTTGAGTACCGCCACTCAGCACGCAATGCCTCGATTCGGCGGAAAGTGGGGAACGGAAATGTTGTAAGAGAACTGAGTGTCTTACACTAGGTTCTCAGGTTCCCTCTGCCTACCCTGCCATACGCGTGATACAGCGTGAAGTTAAAAAAAAGTTTAGTCCTAATTTAGATTTTTTTTATATTGAAATCTAATTTAACACAATTTTTTGCCGCATATCAGTCACAAAATAGTATCAAGATACACCTTTCTCCACATTCGATCCGAATTCAAGGCATTATATGTTAAGTGGCGGAACTCAACGCTGCACTTTATTTTAGTGAGAAAGGGAAATAAAAATAAAATTTAAATATAATCATTCTCTAAGCGAAAATCAAACCCACAACCACTGTTTACTCTGTATCACTGCGCCACGATGGCTTCTTATATATAACAAAAAAAAAGATAAATTACTACTATATTCTATGTTAGTACATTTTTTCACGATAATATACAATAAGCCCATATAAAAAGTACTTTTAAAAACTATTACTAAAGCGTGTTTCACTCAAGCTTCCAGCATACAGGTAAGTTAATCTTATTTTAATTAATCTATCACATAGTAAGCTGAGTTGAGGCTCACTTTATTTGAGTTCGGATTACATCAAAATGGGAGTTGAAAACTTTTTCATATTAATAAAAGTTCCAAGTACTTAAACATAGATTACAAATGCTAATATGACAAAAGACACCTTGTATATCATTTTAAACCGATTTTAACAAAAGCAGGTTCTGAATTAGGCCTTAACGCTGTTTTTTTTACCTTCACGCTGTATCCCGCAAATAACAATGTAGGCTAAGCCTGAAAACTGAACCTAGTGTTACGACACTCCGTTCTATTATGACTTCCGTTTCCCCTTAATTCGACGGTAAGTAAGGGACTGGGTGAATCAATTTTAATATTTTTTTTTATTTGATAGCTATGAAGTTATTAGTTAATAATATTACTTTTTAGTGTATGTTATAATGTAGTTGGCTGAACGATATAAAACGAATTCCTAAAGTAATAAAGATATATTTTTAATTTTCTACTGACTTGAAAACATTTAACAAGGCAGAAAACGTAGTGTGATAACAATTAACATGTAAAAGAAAAGAAAATGGTTACACTCATTATCACTTTGTATCTCTTGGTATGCCATAGACGACTTTAGACATAATAAAAGCCAGAAATTACATTCCTGCACTGAACGACTCTGTTTTTAAAGAAATAGAAGTTGTAATTTAAATAAGTGATCTTTTTGCCAATCCTATTATTATTATTAGAACGGAGTGTTTTTGTTTGGTGGTAGGAGGTTCGTCCTCCGTCTGGCTCGCGACCACTATCATGTCAAAGACGAACCGCCAAATATCTTATGATGTGTTCCGGTTCGATGGCATGTAAGCCAGGTTTTCCCCTTTCCCACCCATCCTTTCCCCAAAATGTGGTGGTTCCGATAGCGGACTACTACATTATCCTCCCTTTCCATCTGTATCCTCTAGGTTGGCAACGCATCTAGTACATCTCTTGTGTTGTAGATGTTCATGGGCGAAGGTAACCACTTACCATCAGGCGGTCCTTCTGCTCGTTTGCCATCCGGTATCCATAAAAAAAAAAAAAGTGTCTTGACACTAGGTTGTCTCTAAATACTCTGCTATGAGGAATAAAGTGTAAAGTTATTCAAATTATCAATTCGGAATTATATAATGATATATAGTGGGATGTTTTGATATTTTTTAAAGTGTCACTCACTTAGGATAAAAAAAACATTTTTAGATAACTTATAAAATGAGAAACGGAGTGTCTTAACACTAGGTTCCCTCTGCCTACCCTGCTATATGCGCGATACAGCGTGAAGCTATGTATGTATGTATAAAAACTTAAACTCCTTCGAGTCCCGCTGCGCTCAATTTTTTATACGTTTTCTAACAATGTAGATGAAGCATCCACACAGGATGCTTTTTTACGCTAAAACTATTAAACGCTTTAGCATAATATGTAGGCTAGAAGGAATATAATATCTAATAATTTGTAATGTTACAATGGCGTGTTCCTTAGGGAGTGCAGGGAGTACTAAAAGGTTATTTCCGGAAAATCCAACGAAAGCGAAAGTACTAAATATTAATTATTATATATATTATACATGCATTTTCTGAAATGGAAAACGAATCCACATCCTGTCGCGTTTAGTCACTTGTTTGTGCCTCTGCGCTACGACGGGCCTTATATAATAATATACATTATTAACATATTTTACCTACTTACATTTCAAAACACCTAGTAGATGATTAGAACATTACTTACTATTAATTACTAGAACAAAGCTCCATAATTCATTGAATTAGGACAATAATATATGCGTCAACGTTGATGTATGTGGGAACAAACTAACCGAGGAGGATGTTCGAATACACTAATTATGACAAAGCAATCATCCATTAACAGCCATTACATATTAATAAGATTTATATACGTAAGATATATTTTTTCTTATATGGGCATAAAATTTGTAGGTTTGTATTTGTTGGAAATCAAATTTGTAATAAAATACATAGTTTCACAATTTTTTCGTATAGTGGGGTAGGCAGAAAGAACCTACTGTTTAGATATTCCGTTCTCTACTTTGCATCTAAATCAAAATACTGAATGTAGAGAGAGAGATCAATGCCATGCTTTGAAGCCAAAGCGGGAAAATAATAATATTTTTTAAATAGAATTCCTCCGAGTGGAAATCGAATCAACGACCATTGGGGCTACAAACAGTTACTCCTTGCGACATGACGTTCCTTAAATTTGTATTAAACTGTCTGTATACTTATAAACCATACTTTTCTGAGCAGAAATTTTACATTTAAAGATTTTTTGCTGTAAATTCTATTTTTATGTTATTTAAAAACTAATTTATTAAACCTATATTAAAAGCAATCCTTATGTCTATTATAAAAAAAAATGTATATATAGTCACTTGTAAAGACATTTCGACCTTCACTTCCCGGTCGAATTTGATAACATTGCATGTTAAGTGCTCAATACCGTGCTTTATCTTGCCAAAAAGGAGAAATTAAAATAATTTAAAGATAATCATCTCCCGAGTGGGCATCGAACCCACAACCTATCGCGTACAGGCGTAGACTGATTCCTATGATTATCACGGCAGACACAAAATAATAACAGTCACAGATTATTATATTTCAATATGAAAATTGAAAAACTCGTATCCCAATGGTATATTTTTGTCTCACACATATGAAAAAAATGTGTGGAGACATAAAAATCGTCATATATTCTGACCCTTTGAGGTTTGGGCAAGGTAAGATCGCCGAGAGTACTGTACATTCAATTTGGATTTTCTATTTCATATGTTTAACCAACTTTTAAAGTTAGAGGCAGTCAATTGAAGTGTATTTTTATATGCGTTACAGTACAATTTTTTACAGGGTGTACCATTTTTGATGATTCTCTTTTTATATGATAGCTACATATTTATTTTTTTGATAACGGATGACAAACGAGCAGAAGGACCACCTGATGGTAAGTGGTTACTTTCGCCCATGACATCTACAACACCAGAGATGTTGTTAATGCGTTGCTGACCTAGAGGATACAGATGGAAGGGGAGGACAATGTAGTAGTCCGCCATTGGAACCACTACATTATGGGGAAACGATGGGTGGGGAAGAGGGAAGGACAACATTAAAAGCATGATAGCTAGTGCTTCTAATGTGGTCCTTTTTAAATGATTAATTAGGATCTGACGAGTAGTTTAAGTTATTTGTATTGAAAAAACATATTAAGAAAACGTATGAAAATTCGAACGCAGCAGGACTCAAACCCGCGCCTTCTGGTGAACGCAGCGGAACGCATGGCTTAGTGGTCATAGCGCTTGAACGGTTTCCAAGTGACACGGGTTCGAGTCCCGATGCGTTTAAATTTTTATACGTTTCTAAATATATTTTTTTGTTTCCTAAGATGTGATTAACACTTTAAAACTTCAAAAATTATTCGTAATGATTTTTTTTTGTTAAAACTTAATTATTCTTAAAAACCTGTTTTTAGCTAAACGTTTTTTCCTACATACAGGAAAGCAAAGGGAAACTAGTATCAGACACTGCGTTATCATTTTCTGTCCTAACTTAAAACACAGTGTGTTAAGTGACGGAGCTCAACGCCGCACTTCTTCTTACTAAGGCGAGAATATAACAATAATGTAAATATAATCATTTCCATAGGGATTACTAGAACGCTGTCTTTTGTTTAATTTTTATCCTAAAAAAACCGTCTTATATTTAAATGGATAGTGTTTTTATACGGTACAATTAATTGGTTCCCAGAAAGGAAATGAAAAGTTTTGTGAGAATTTGGCGATAAACGGAAATTGTATATTTTTTTATATTCTTAGAGATCCTGTCGTGGCGTAGAGGCACAAACGTGCGACTGTAAACGCGACAGGTTGTGGGTTCGATTTCCACTCCAGGAAATGTAAAATTTAGTATTTTCATTCCTTGGGCTTGGTAACAAGGCAAAGCGCGGCGTTGAGTTCCGCCACTCAACACGCAATGCCTCAATTTGTCGGAAAGTGGGGAATAAAAATGTTGAAAGAGAATGGAGTGTCTTAACAATAGGTTCTCTGGTCCCCTTTGCCTACTATGCGGGATACAGCGTGAAGTTAAAAAAAAAACAAAAGAGATCATTATAGCGCAGTGTGACATGGTCTGGCCTTAAACGAGGAGGTCGGAGGTTCTCGACACTAAGGTTTCTCTGCCTACCCTGCTATGTAGAAAAAAACGTAATACTGTTTTTGCTTTTTATAATATTTTATATTGTCGGTAACTTATGTAAGAAAAGCACCTATCTTAATAAAATATACTCGAGACTATTCATAAAATAAACATAACTTATTAAGAAAATGGGGATATTTTCATTCGAGTTCATACTTATATTTAGGTTGCCAAGATTCGTAACTAACTAATATAATATTTTCTTTAACTTCACGTTGTATCTCACATATGGCACGATAGGCAGAGTGAACCTGAGAACCTAGTGGGGAAAGGAAATGATAATAGAACGGAGTGTCTTAAAAATATAAACGAACATTGTTTAAGATTTTTGATATTTTTATTTTTCAAAGAGGCTTTTTTCTAGTGGCTAAATCAAAAATCATACTTTTTGAAACCAACTTAAATTTGATCTCACTGTCCCTCACGTAGAGTCAGGCATTACACTACCATTATATTTTTTTTTTATATTCACGTATCCCGCATATAGCAAAGTAGGCAGAGGGAACTTAGTTTAAAGGCACTCCGTTCCCCACTTTCCGCCGAATTGAGGCAATGCGTGTTGAGTGACGAAACTCAACCCCGCGCTTTGCCTTGTTACCAAACCCAGGAATCAAAATACTAAACTTTAACTTATCCTGGAGTGGGAATCGAATCCACAGCCTCTGCGTTACGACAGGCACTACCATTATTCAGCATATATTTACAAATTACATAAACAAATGTAAAACAAAATTTATAAAAAACTACATTTAGATTAAAACAATACTTAGCGAAACCAAAATAACGACTTCGCCGCCAATTCTTCGAGCGCGAAATTTTCATTGCTAAATTAAATATTTTTCTTTTCTCTTATATATTTTCCTTGGATTGTTTTAATTTTATTTGATCTTTGTATAGTATTGTATTGTTCAACGTAACATAAACTCGAATGTTAATGCGGTCATTGTGTTCAATATTTGTTTTTAATTTTTGAAACCCGCTTTCTGTTCTGATTGTCGAATGAATTTTACGTACGTATTAAAAAATTGTCGTTTTGTGAAAATTGTTTAATTTTTTTATCAACGTACTAAAATTTTACGAGTACAGCACAAAAATTAAATCTTAAATGTTAATATTTATCTGTGCTTTTAATATTACTAGTGCCCGTTGACGCGTTAACAACGTTGTCTTTATGTCACTATATAAATATGTGTATATGGTATGCCATGGTAGTGTGTGTAATATTTATTTTATTATTGTAATATACTTTTATTACACTACTAATTTAATCACTCCTTTTCTATATAAACTATAAGTGTGCCAAATTTTATGCTCCTCCGTCCGCGTCATTTTCGTAAAAAGGAGACCAAAGTTTTTGCTTAACGTATTAATATATAAATTGAACTTTTCTGACTTTCTCTCACTCAAGGGTTTATACAATAGAAGGGATTTCTTTTAGAATTATTTTATCTTTTGCAAACATTTTTTGTTGATTATATGTTAAAGTATAATATAAAAAACTATAAATGTAATTTATCATTCTTTATCCCCTAAAATGTTAAAGCTATTGGAAGATTGAGAGATATCTATGCTACAATAACCAATATAAATTCACGTTGTATAAATGAACATACAAAACTTGTTTACTTCCAAAATATTATTATAATTTTTATATTATACACTAGACATTATATTGACAAGGTTCAAGATTTATGTCAGGGGTCAGATCAAAGGAAAATCCAAGGCGATTCGGGATAATAAGAGCGTGATGTGATCTCTGCGAAAGTAATAGCTTATTAACTTACTATTGAATACGTATTCATTGCACAAATCCTTAGAACTCATTGGTGGGGCAAAATTAATTTTATTTTGCTATAAATATATATCTATCTTAATTATCGCAGAGGCACAAGCGTGCGACTGTAAAAGCTTATTATATATATTCCGCCACTCAGCACGCAATGCTTCAATTTCGTCGGAAAGTAGAGAACGAAGTGTCTTAACACTAGGTTCCCTCTGCCTACCCTGCAATATATGCGGGATACAGCGTGAAGCTATGTATTTATGTATGTTCATTTCTCCGCTCAAGTCAGGCAAAGCGCGGCGTTGAGTACCGCCATTTAGCACGTAATGTTTTGAATTCGGGCGGAAAGTAGCCAACGGAATGTCTTGACATTAGGTTCTCTTTAACTACCCTGCTATGCTTGATAAAGCGTGAAGCTGCTTTGTGATGATGGATGAATGTTTGTTAGTCTTTCACGCAAAAACTTCGTAATGGATTTATGTATATGAGAATTTACAGTAATATCGCTACATCTAACATATAGGCTAGGTCCCATAAAAATATTAATAAAAATTTTAAAATAATTATTATGAGTTAAGAGATAATAGTAGTGCCTAAGTGCAGCTCTAATGTTTATATTTGAAGTAAATATTTGATATAGTCCATTGGATAATTAAAAAACAAGAAAAAATCGACTTCAAAAAAAAAGTATGTACAATTATTACGAATAACTCAGAGGGAAAGGGGCCACATCAAAGGCACTAGCTATCATATTCAGAAAATCGTAGAAATGGGATTTTCCAGTTAAAAGTTATGTAGTAGCACACATAAAAATATCTGTCTCCTTTTTTTTGAAGTCAATCAAAAAGTTTTTTTTTTTAACTTCACGCTGTATCCCGCATATAGCAAGGTAGGCAGAGGGAACCTGATAATATAGTGTAAAGACACTCCGTTCCCCACTTTCCTCCGAATTGAGGCATTGCGTGCTGAGTGGCGGAACTCACGCCGCGCTTTGCCTTGTGACCAAACCCAAGAAATGAAAATACTACTTTTCCTGGAGTGGGAATCGAACCCACAACCCGTTACGTCAGTCGCACTCTTGTGCCTCTGTGCCACAACAGAAGTTTAAAAAGTTTAATGTTCTTTTAATTGTTATGAACAATTTTAATTGAATTAAAAACCAATATCTCAACAAATGAAAACCAATATCTTTCTCCTTTAATACTAAAACAGTTTTAATTTCCTATCGTTAAAGTTCCGAGAACCGCATTTATACTGTATTCCTATTACAAACACCCTTCTATTGAATCGTTTGATATAATTTTTTTTTAGCTTCCGCATCCTGCATATATCGAATAAGTAGAAAGAACGTAGAGTTAGGACATTCCGTTCTCTACTATCAGTCTAGTTTTGGGAATTTGTACATAAAGTTGCGGAACTCAACACCGATTCTATCTAGAATGAAAATAATTTAAAGATAATCATATACCGAGTGGCATCAAATCTAGAACAATTGCGTTTATATTCAAATACTGTTACTGAAACATTATAACTTTAAATAATACTAAAGCAGCATAACGCTTTTTGCTACATAATGGAGTAGTCTGAAGGAATCTAGTGACACTACGTTCTCCATTTTCCAGCAAATATAAAAAATGCATACTAAGTGACGGAACTCAACGTCGTGATTACTTTTACCAATTTCTAAATTAAAAAAAATATACGAATATTTTAAATAATTAAATTCCCAGATCTGACATCGAATCCACAACCCCTTCCATTACAGGCAAACATTTTTACTATGACAGTATAACCTCAAATATCTAATATACCGTAAATAATAAGGTCGGATTTGGTTAGTTTCACTCATTGTAAATGAATGACCAACTACTAACGGAAAGTAAAAGAGGATTACATCTTATATATTATTTAAATTTTATGTCCATCCTAATGGATGATATGAGAATATTAAAAGTTATTTAAGTAACTATTGCGGTGATGTTTTTACCCTAATCTGTAAGTTTTTAAAGGTTTTTACGTTAAATATTCAAACATATAAGATTATATTTAGTAAACTACTAAATTCAAAAAATACATATAATAAAAAGGCTGTCGTGGCGCAGAGGCACAAGCGTGTGTAAACTGTAAACATGATAACTTGTGGGTTCGATTCCCACGCCAGTATAGGAAAATATTAAATAACATTTTCATGTCGTACTATTTTCATTTCCCCGCTCTAGTAACAAGGCATAGCGCCGCGTTTAGTTCTGCCACTCAGCACGCAATACCTCATTCATTTAATTCTGCGGAAAGTGGGGAATGGAAAAATGTTAAAATAGAATAGAGTGCCTACACTAGGTCCTCTGGTTCCCTCTGCCTACCCTGTTATGAGCGGGATATAAGGTGAATTTGAAAAAAAAAAAAAAAATAGAAGCTATCTATGATTGTAAACACTTGAAATGATTTAAATTATTTATGCATTTCTCCGCTCTGGTGAGACAATGCGCGGCGTTAAGTTCCGCCACTTAAAATGCGATAGGAACTAATGGCATCGGATGTCTTAACACTCGGTTCACTCTGACTACCCTAACGCGGGATAAAGCGTGAAGCTGTTTTGTTTATTTTTTAAATTTATATACGTGACACGTATATAGATTTAAAAAATACGATACGATAATTTAAAAAATACGTGAAGCAAACACTTTGTAGCCCTTTTTACGAAAATCACGCGGACAGAGTAGTAGAAACTTGGCACACTTATAATTCATATAGAGAAGGAGTGCAGAATGATTTTTTTTTTTAAATAATGCATAAAAAGTATATTAAATTAATAAAATAAATGTTACACACATTACCATGGTTTGACATCCATGTTTATATAAAATTACATATACATACATTGCTAATGACAACGTGTTGTTAACGCGTCAACGGGGACACTAGTAAAAATTAAAAAGACAATCGTGGCGCAGTTGCCACTCTGGCGGTAAAGTGGTGCCTCAAACTCGTTTTTTACATGTATTGTAATATTCTGTATATTCTTGTTCCCGTAAGAATTTCAATAAATCATCTTTCACAGAGGAAGACGGGCACTCCCCTTCACTCCCCAGAGAATCGACATGCGAAATTTTAAAAATGAGTAAAAATTTTGAAAAATACTAAATATTCCGTATGGAATTTGAAGATATATTATACATTAATAATTAATTTTAATTTAACAAAGAAAGAAAACCGATTTCTAATAAAATGCTCTAAAAAGTAACCTTTTTACGAATAACTCACATATATGAGACTACACCAAAAGCACTAGCTATCATATAAAAAAGAACCATTAAAATTGGTTTACTCAATAAAAGAGTTATGAGGCAACACACATAAAAAAATAGAATTAAAAAAAATGTTCTTCCTCCTTTTCTGAAGTCGGTTATTAAATTGTATATAAGAAAAGTTAACACTATAAATTACAATGATATTTTGAAAAACATCTTGCAATCTTGCAACGCCTGTCGTGGCGCAGAGGCACAAGCGTGTGACTGTAAGCACGACAGGTTGTGGATTCGATTCCCACTCCAAGAAATGTTAGTATTTTCATTTTCTGGGTTTGGTAACAAGGCAAAGCGCGGCGTTGAGCTCCGCCACTCAACACGCAATGCCTCTATTTGGCGGATAGTGGGGAACGGAATTGTCGAAAGAGAATTGAGTGTCTTAACACTAGGTTCTCTGGTTCCCTCTGCCTACTCTGCTATATGCGGGTTACAGCGTGAAGTTAAAAAAAAACATCTTGTATTATTTGCGCAATAAGCTCACATTACAAATTTAATTAAACACACACTTAGTATTGGAAATCAATTTCTCCTTCCCGTCTTTTTCAACATCCTCATTTGAATCGTTATTGACAAGATTATAAGATTTAATGACCGTAAGCTTATTAATTAATTATCTTTAGATGATCATTAAGATTGGACGATAATGAATGCATTGTATTTTCCTTTCAGTTCAGCTTTTTCCGCATAGCAGTGTCGTGAAACAAGTCAAGACAAGTTTTTCTGTTTTCATCTGAATTCTAGACGTTCCTTCGAACGGAAATTAACGCCGCGCTTTGCTTTTTATTAAAGCAGGGAAGTGATATTTTTTTACAGCGTAACGTAACTAATTATAAGTTGAGCCCTTTAATTTTTGTCGACATATAGTAATAATAAATAATCCGCCATTTTGTTGCAGCAGCCATTTTAAATTAACAATAATACTTATTATATATAATTGTATTGTCGTTAGAACTAAAGGTGTATTCTAAATTTCATCTCAACCGGAAGCTGGAAAGTGGGTCAAATTTAGCTTATAAGAGTTAACTGATGTTAAATAAAAGTTTGTAAAAATACGACTTTTCCGTATAAAGAATTAAAAGTAAGATATTTTTTGGAGTTTTGGAAATGATTGTTTTCTTATCCTTCATTCATAATTTTTATATTGTATCACTTTGAAATTTATTAAAATTGTTTTATATATGTCAATGCTAAAAACAGGAGTAATCTGAGAGGCATTGCATGTTGAGTGACGTAACTCAACGCCACGTTTTGTCTTATAAGAATGCATAAAAAATAATTTAAATGAAAACATTCTTCCGAATGAAAATCGAACCCACAACTATGCGTGCTTAGTTATGTTCCACTCCGCCACGATGGCCTCAACAAATAATTTAAAAGATAAAAAATAAATATATACAACGCAAATGATAAAAGGAACGGAGTGTCTTAACACTAGGTTCTCCGGTTCCCTCTGCCTACCCTGCAATATGCGGGATACAGCGTGAAGTTAAAAAAATAAATAAAAAGAAATAAATTTTAATTTATGTTAGAAATGTACAATATATTTTTTGTTTTCGTTCTGCTCTTGCGGTGTAGTTACAGAACTACTCGAGGAAAGGGAATATCCACTGATTAAAGTCGTAGAGTCCGATTTCTAATGACGGTACAGTGTTAGGAGACAATGTTACTTTGTTCAATATTACCATTCTAACATATATTTCTAATTTCTAATATATATTTGTTTATTTATTTTATAACACCTGTCGTAGCGCAGAGGCACAAGCGTGCCACTGTAAACGCGACAGGTTGTGGGTTCGATACCCACTCAAGGAAATGGAATTTTTCATTTTCTGGGTATGGTAACTAGGCAAAGCGCGGCATTGAGTTACGCTACTCAGCACGCAATGCCTCAATTCGGCGGAAAGTGGAGAACGGAGTGTCTTAACACTAGGTTCCCTCTGTCTACCCTGCTATATGCGGGATACAGCGTGAAGCTATGTATGTATGTATGTTCAATCATTTTTCAAGTTATAACAGTAAATACATATAAGTGGTATATATGGTCTGTAAATGACTTAAAGATATTATTTCTTAGTTAGGTTAAGCGAAAAACCGCCCGCCTTCCGCCTAAATTTTAATATAATTAACAATTATACCCCGATCGGCAATTGAACTCACAACCATCGCCTGTACATGTACCACTGAACATTGTACCACTGAGCCACGTTGACTTTTGAAGTTTCTATTGTTAAAAAATACGAACGAAAAAAAAACTTAATGGATAAAGCTTTTGATATTCATTATTACTTTATTGAATAAGTAATCGAGAAACAAAGTAGCGAATTAGGCTTATTGGGATCTTAGTTTTTCGTTAAACTTTTATGTATTGTTCTAATGCTAAGTGATGGGGAAATTTTTAATTGTTAATTGAACTGGTTTTTAATATTTTTAAAGTAGGACGCAAACAATTTCAATTATTTGAAAAATGTTAAATTATAAAATTATACTTACTAGTGTTCCTGTAGACGCGTTAACAACGCGTTATCAATAAATATGTCACTTTATATAAACATGCATGTCAAACCATGGTAGTGTGTGTAACTTTTCTTTTATAATTTGATATATTTTTTATGTATTACTTTAAAAAGATATTATTATTTTTTAATATATATTATAAAGTGTATTAAAAAGTCTACTACTAAAATTAGCGATCATTAAAAAAAAAGAATCACCAAAATTGAATCGGTGAGTGCAGAAACAACGTAAGTTATAAAAAATGCAAAAATTCGAATAATCGATTTAAACTAGCCAAGAAAGGCAAGATGCGTGCTCTTTAAATCCGGACTTACGTTGTTTCTGCACTCACCGATTCAATTGGTCCACTCAGTAAAAAGTTATGCGGTAACATATTAAAAAATACAATTTAATTGAGAACCTTAATTTTTTATGGAAGTCGCTTAAAAAAATATTTTAAGCGACGAATTTTTTGGTAATCGGTAACGGTTTAAATAAACGTAATCCATGTGTGAAGTGAAGTGAAAAGTGAAGCTTCTTATTTTTTTCTTATAGTTTTGCTTTTTTATAGTAACAATGTATAAAATTACAAACAAGCTGGATGTCAGTCTATTGTTATTTGGTTAAACTGACTTGAACAATATTTTGTAAGAAATATTAATATATCGGATATTTAAAGTTTTATGAGTTCTATTCCCACTGTAGGAAATGTTAAAGTTTAGTATTTTCATTTCCTGGGTTTAGTAACATGGCAAAGCGCGGCGTTCAGTTCCGCGACTTGGCAATGCCTCAATTCGACGGTCTTTTAATATGTACTTGGTAATAAATTCTTTACTTACTTTAAAGTTACGTAATTTAAAATTATAATGTTTCCTTACAGAAAAAAAAAACTATATATGAAACTGATTTTATGTACGTTACCTTCTTGAAGATGTTAAGGTGGTCTGAAACAGGATTCCCCGATAATCCTATGGGAACGGCAGGAAACAGGACTTTACGTTTTAATCAAAACTACGGAAGGTAGGAATGGAAATAGCAGTAGCCGATACTAGTAGATATGCCATGATTTCTATTTTTTTTGATGAATGTTATTGAAAAGCTTTAAAATTATATATACACAATAAATAAATTAAATTAATATCAACTATTATTAAAATAATTTTCTTTTCTGGTAAGACTAAGCGCAGCGTTATGTTCCACCACTCAAAACTCTATCGCTACAGATGTCATGGTAAAGGATTCGGATGTCATTCGAAAGATTTTTCTATATTTATAATTGCTGCTGTGCTCGGCTTAGGTAAACTGTGTAAAAAGCGGCTTTAAGTTTCGTCTTAGGGCATGTCATACATATAAAAATAGCTTCACGCTGTATCCCGCATATAGCAAGGTAGGCAGAGGGAACCTAGTGTTAAGACACTCTGTTCCCCACTTTCCACCGAATATATATATGTAATAGGTATTGCGTGTTGAGTGGCGGAACTCAACGCCGCGCTTTGGGCATGTCAACGGTCTTTTAATTAATCGTAATAGGAGTAATCGATAATTTTTATTTTAATTAAATATTCATTTATAGTATATAGTCATAAATAAAAGACTTAAAAAAAAAAAAATACAACATATTATAGTAAAAAAATAACAAAATCCTAACTCTATAGATAATCTTAAGAAGTATTTTCAATATATTTTTTTTATATGAACATTGCAAGAAATATCTATCACGATGTAAAATTTACGAGTTTGTAAAGAACAAATTAACTACTGTTAGTTTGTTCTTTACAAAGTCGTTACCGTTATATTTTTTGCACCGCATTGTGCCCGCTTTTATCTGTAGATCCTTTCAGTTAGGTTGCCTGGAAGAGATCACTTTTGGTGATAAGGCCGCCTTTGTGCATTTGTTGTATTATTTAAGATTTTTTCTTTATGTATAATTTCAAGTGTGCAATAAAGTTTTTCTATCTATCTATCTATATATACACAAATATAGAAACAATTTGATAGAATTTTCAAATTTATAACTTATAATAAATTTATAATCCGCAGCTTATTTTCAAATTTTCTGACCGTAACACATATTATACGCGCCATTTTCCTTAGGGACGACCATCGGAAAAGTCATTTAAATATGACATTTACATTTATAAGAAAAATATATTAAGTTATTTTGAACCGCATAAGTTTTATGATAAAGTTAGTTTTAGATATTATTATAATATTATCTGGATTTCTAGACTTATTTCTTGTATTCTTTTTTTTTTTAAATAAGACGACATTATTTTGTTCTGTTTTTAATTTCTAAATTTTATTTATTTATTAATTATATAATAATTCATAGCAACAATATTTTGAAATATATATATTTTTTAACTTCACGCTGTATCCCGCATATAGCAGGGTAGGCAAAGGGAACCAGAGAATCTAGTGCTAAGGCACTCCATTCTCTTTCAATAATTCCGTTCCCCACTTTCCGAAGAATTGAGGCATTGCGTGTTGAGTAGCGGAACTCAACGCCGCGCTTTGCCTTGTTACCAAACCCAAGAAATGAAAATATTAAATTTTACATTGAAATATTTTAAAATATATTAAAATAATAAACTAAAAAACCTTTTGAGATTTTTAATCCAGTTTATAACGTCTCGATTTAAATTTAGAATTTTGTTATTTGGCTTTGTTTTTAGAAAGTGCGTAAATATTTAACAAAATATTAGAACAAAAAAAAATATCTAAACTTTTATCAAATAATAAAACATTATAAAATTAATATTAAAACATAAGAAAATATATAAAACCTTACCTTATTTAGTCTTCTTCCCGGAGATTTCGAAAGTAGTGAGCGCCAAGTGCAACAAGTTCCATTCAAAGCGTGTCGGTCGCATTTATAGTCGCGTTGGGCTTGGGCGGGCGTAGGGCGGGGCTACGCACGCGGCCTAAACAGGTAGCTAGTTAAATATATATGGAAAATTATTATTTTTAAAATATTATACATATATATGTTAATAATTGAGGAAGCCATCATGGCGCAGTGGTACAACTGTAAACATGATTGTGGGTTCGATTATTAAATATATTTAAATTATTTTCGTTTTCCGTTCTTATTCGTCTAAAATTTGGCTGGAAAGAGAAAAATGGCGTGACTTGACAGTAGGTTCTCTTTGACTACTCCGCCATTGCGGGATAAGGGTTAAGCTGGTTTTTTTTAATAAGAATATATATTTTTTAAATAATACAACTTTGGTTTTATTTGCGGCGTTGAGTTCCACCACTCAACATTCAATGCCTCAATCCGGTGGAAAGTGGGGAACGGAGTGTCTTAACACTAGGTTTCCTCTACCTACCCTGCATATGCAGGACTCAGCGTGAAGCTATATGTATAAGTATGGTTTCAATTATACATTTTTTTTAAAACAAAGAACATAAAAAAGGAATAAGAAACAAAATAAACAAATATCTATATATTATATTTAAATAATCAAAATATTTTAATTTAAAATTATTTTTTTTCATAGATGTATAGCCGTGTAAACAGAGAGAATATAATATTTAGAGACATTGCATGTTAAGTGGCGGAAATCAACGCCAGGCTTTGTGTAAGTTTTTAATTAAGAAATAAACTCATTTCAAAAGCTTTTAAATAAGTAATGTACCATTCTCACTATTAAATCAATCAACAAGGTCAATGTGGTAGACCAAATTAAATAATCATGAATGCATATTCGCTTTCGTAAGCGGACCCTATAAATGTACCTATATTTGTAACACGCTATATTCTGTTGTTAAAGAGACCCTTAGTTCCTTGCGTTGTTTTCAAATTTTAAATGAAACTATTTTAACCGGATTTATTATATATGTATATATTTCAATTTCACGCTATTTTACAGTCAAAAAAAAAAATCTAAAATCAAATAATTTTATTCAAAGTTTGAACGTCAACGAACGTCTTTTTTTTCCCTCAGTCAGTAGTTTACAATTATTTATATTAAGTAAAGCGGGGTAGGCAGAGAGGCCCTAGTTTCAAAATGGTCTTTATTTTCCGCCCGAATTCAAGATCTTGCTTAGATCTTACGCCACTCAGATCTGCGCCACGATGGCATATATTTTGGTATACGAAAATACATTTTAGAAAACCGATGTTTTAAACACTATGTCTTTATTTTAAATGGGATACAATAAGTAGATAATATTAGTCATAGTAAGAAGTAGGCAACTAAAATACTTGGACTCTCTTTGGAAAAAAATTATCTTATTTCCTAAACTTAGTTAAGTGATATGAAAATGTAGTGAAAGTTGACAAAGGATTCCCTTTCCGTCTCCGTAGTGATATAAATAAATAATAAAAAAAAAAAAATATAGTAGCATGTTAAAGTAGTGTTATTTAAAATAATCTTCTTATAATTTTATCTCATTATATATATTCTGCTGTTATTACCTTGTTATATGCTTTAATTAATGTTTTTATCGAACCTCATGCCAAGTCTTAGCTTTTTGAAGCTTAGTTGTCAGGATTGAAAAAGTCACCTCAAGTAGACGCGCAAAAAGCTAATACTCGAGTATAATTTTAAATGGGTTACATGAGTAATGAATAGTCGTTGTATGGAAAAGATATTTTGTTTCAAATATAGTAAACTAAGATATGTTATAAAAAAAAGCAGTTATACAAGTGTCACGACACTCTGTTTGCCGATTTCTATCTGAATTCGAAATATAGCTAATTTAGAGGCGGAAATCAACGCCACCCTTCGTCTTATCAGAGGAAATAAATGAAAATATTTTAAATATTATCTTTCCGTTGAGTGGGAATCGATTCTACAACCTATCGCGTTTACAGACGCTGTCCCAATGCACTATTATCATAGATATCATAGATATTATATCGATATTATGTCATACGTTATGTGCTGATAGCCGAACCTAAAACTGTATTTTGTTTAACAAGACCGGAAAAATGTTAAAATAGTGGAGAATGGTGTGCAGTCAAAGTCAAATAATTTTATTCAAAATAAGAAGTTACAAGCTTCATTTTTTGAACGTCAAATAATTTACCACCGGTTCACTAAATTTAATGCCTCTGACCTGAGAAGAACCGGTGCAAGAAACTCAGCGGGACTATTTTTTTATTTATTTTTTTTTTTTATATTCGACAATGGTTTACAATTCTTTATTATTGGCAATGATACCTTTGAAACAGACTGGAGTGAGCATTTCATTCCCAAGGTGTGTTATAAAGTATATAAAGAACACGAAAAACATTATTATTCTAATGTTATTTTTAATTATTTTTACTCATTTCGACCAATATTTATGTATTTTTCGTTATTATGGCATGAGCATGCCAATTGTCTTACTAATAGAAGTTAGGCTTAACATATTATTTAAAACCAGAAGACATTTTTTATACAAAAAATTTATTTACACATAACTAAAATAACAATTTTAAAAATAAAAAGATCATTCACATAGTAAGTTGAGCCCATCGTAGCGTAATGGGACCGCTTCTAACTGTGAACAGTCGGTCTTGGGTTCAATCCCCATAGATGTTATTAAAATTATTTTTATTTCTACGTAAATGATATGGTAAAATAAAATGCGGCGTCGAGTTCCGGCATTTAACAGGCAATGTCTCGAAGCGTATATCTTAAAACTGACTACCCTATCTATGGGAAATAAAGCGTGTAATCTTATGAAATATTTTTTTTTTTTTTATGGAAAGGACAAGGCAAACGAGCGTTCGGGTCACCTGATGGTAAGTGATCCCCGCCGCCCACGGCCCCGTGTAACACCAGAGGAGCTACAGGTGCGTTGCCGGCCTTTGAGGTGGGAGTAGGCGCGCTTTTTGAAGGTACCCATTTCGTATCGACCTGGAAAAACTGCCGCAGGTAGGCCATTCCACAGTTCAGTGGCACGTGGAAGGAAATTCCTTCGAAACCGCACAGTACTGGAGTGCCACGCATCCAGGTGGTGTGGATGGTATTTAAGCTTGTGGCGTACTGTGCGGTTTGAATAAATAAAAAATATTATTAAAAGGTATCAACAAAAACTAAAAACTGCCTTCTTTAATGAAAAGGCACTTTTTAGACAAAACATACATCTTCATACATTAGTACAAGGTCTCATATGTATCAAATATCCAATTAATAGTTAGGTACTTTGTCACCCATTGACAAAGTGTACTGAGTGTTATTTGAATAGTAAAACCATATTAAATGCAAACATATAACTATCTCAGATTGCCTAACCTTAACCAGTTAAAGATAATTATAAGATTTACTTATAATAAAAATCATCTGAAAATCATCATGATTTTATACTCAATGTAACGATAATGTAACACGACAGGATTTTGTATGGTGAGTGGGGAACAGAACTCTAAAGAGAACGGAGTGTCTTAACACTATGTTCTCAGGTTGTCTCTGCCTACCCAGCTATGTGCAGGATACATCGATAAGCTATTTTGGTATAGGAGAATGAGATAGAGAATACACTACACATGATATGTATCTAATGTAATATGTTTTAGCATTAAAGTATAAAGCAATTTTTAAGGTTGTGTGGTTGTAAGGAGGTTTTCAACTGCACATACACTGACATATCTCTTCACATATCTCTTCTTTATTAATAAGGAGAGAATTTGGCGAAATACAAATTGAACAATTCTACTTTCCGCCCGAAGACACTACCTCGCCGTATAACGATGACCTTTAAGTGAGGTAGTCATTATACCTATGAAATGCCATACTAACATTATAAGAATTTATTCATTTTTCAGTAACAAATGCATTTTAAGCACATTTAAAATATAAATAAAAATATTTCTGACAACGAATGTGTTACGATGTGTAACTTAATTAGCTCGAGAGCTCGGACACAGGAAATGTAATATAAAGTATGTATATGCTTAGATTTTCTGGGACAATTCGTATATTCTTTGTTGTACTTAAAATACATGAGAAAAAGTAAATACATTTTTTAGTTTAAAAAGGTGGAGTTATCCCTGAAAGAGATATCTTCCAGTCAACCTGTGGAAGTGGATGAGTATGTTACAGGCGGGATTAAAGTACAAAGAAGAAAAAAAAGCAAACAATAATAAAAAAATAGACATCCTATAGAATATATGTAAACATAATAAATATATAATATACCTTACCAATACATACAAATAAACACATATACAAAAATATTAAATAAATAAAAAAAATACATAAATAAACTAAACAAATATATATTCATAATTTATATATAAGAATATAATTTATATATAAATATATATATATATATATATATA
>JAKGSA010000823.1:143819-159142 GCA_033558755.1 Philaethria dido | reverse complement strand
TATATATATATATATATATATATATATATATATATATGTATATATCAAAATATAATTTAATTAAAAACATTTAAAGCACTTTACTATTAGGCAGAAACAATCTATTGACAATCACAACTTTATTTTTCTTCTTTTTATGGAAAGGACAAGGCAAACGGATGTTTGGGTCACCTGAAGGCAAGTGATCATCGCCGCCCACGACCCCGTGTAAAACCAGAGACCATCAGGAGCTACAGGTGTATTGCCGTCTTATAAGGTGTAAGTAAGAAAACTGCATCTCAATCCAACAGTCAGCCTATTAGATTTTTTTTTTATACCACGACGGTGGCAACAAGGCACACGGCCCACCTGATGGTAAGTGGTTACCGTGGCCTATGGACGCTTGCAACACCAGGGGCATCACTTACGCGTTGCCGACCCTTCAAAAACCTATTTACGCCATAACATAATATTTAAAAATATTCCTATTGCGGAGAAAGGAGTGAACACTAACTCCACTCTGCCTACTTAGCTATGTGAGTATAAGCGTATGCTGCAAAAAATATCCTATGAATGAGATTTGAATACGCATACAATGTTTACGGTTTCGTATGTGTCTTAATGGCTTCTCGTATATTTTTATTGGTAAATGGACGTACGTTTAATCAAAGCATCATCAATTTAAGTTAAACAGTACTTGATTACATTCTCAATCTACGCACACAAATAAAAACGTATTGACTCTCGTTAAAACCAAACAATAATTCTAAATCTGTATTTTTTTTAATCTGTTGAAACTTTCTTGTTAGAATTAGCACAGATAATACTAACCTAATACTAACCTTAAAAAACAGACTATAAAATCCAAGGTAAAATTTGGCAGAGGTAAAAGTTCAATAGGAATAATTAAACTAAAATAGCCCTAATAAAATAAATAGTATCTAATGTAATGAGAATGCAATCAGAATAAAATGTTTAATGTTAATCAGGTAAGAGGATCCGCTAATGTTCGCGTTTCGAAGTAGCATACGCTTTATTTAAACTACTGGAGTATATAGAGCGGGTTTGTGTTTATATTTTTTCTTTTAAATTAATTTATTTTTTAGCACTACATTTTAGAAGATATAATAGTGACTTCGATCTCCGTTTTAGGATCAGCTAATGTTCGCGTTGGTAATAAGTCGCATACTAACTATAGTATACTAATGCGACTACTATAGTAGTATACAGAATCTGCGTAGAGCGTTTTCTTAGTATTTAATTATTTTTATTTTAGCTTCACGCTGTATCCCGCATATAGCAGGGTCGGCAGAGGGAACCTGGGAACCTAGTGTTAAAACACTCTGTTCCGCACTTTCTGCCGAATTGAGGCATTGCGTGCTGAATGGCGGAATTCAACGCCGCGCTTTGCCTGGATACCAAAAACAGAAAATAAAAAATTCCGTTACCTGGAGTGGGATCGAACCCACAACCTGTCGCGTTTGCAGTCGCACGCTTGTGCCTTTGCGCCACGTGACTCCATTCTCTATTTTACGTTTATAAAAGACTATGGCGAAATTCTAACAGAGCGGAGAAAAAAAGTACGTTTTTGACCTATGGTTAGAAAAGTAGCATAGGTACAAGAGACTGAGATGAATACACAGTATCTGGAGTGTTAACATAATCGTAAGGTTAATTTTTTATAATTCTATATAAAGGTATTATAACTTATTTTTTTAAATATCTTAATGTAAAATATACAAGTTTCCATATTTTCACTTTCAAAAATATTTTTTATTATTTCTATGCCCTTGTCGCACTTTAATGTTCATACTAAACAGATCATTTATTAAAAAATCAATCAATACGTAAATGCAATTATTGTAATTATTTTGTGTCCATCATGATATCATCATCATGATATCCCATCATGATTAAATAAATACTAACTCATGTACTCCAAAGACGTACATATTCTGATATTTTAAGATGTAACGTTTTTAAACATAGCGAGCTTCAAAGCAAGATTTCTTAAAGAAGTATTTATAAAAATAGTAAAGTTGTCCCGAGAGCCCTTTCTGTCACTCCCGTGATTGTCGGGTCCCTCGGCTAGAAATGTTAAATTGCTTTCATTTCTTTGTTATGTCCGTACAAAACCACATATCTGTTAACATGGACAATGTATTATGAAATTTCTAAGACTTTTATATTTAAAGGGCTTGGTAGTAATTCTTTATTTTCTGGTTCACGCTTTTTCTCGAGTAGCAGGGCTGGTAGAGAGTACTTAGAGATTAGACACTCTGCTTTCCACTTTCCTCTCGAATTCATGACATGTTGCTTTCCAGAGTAGGGAAATGAAGCAGTCGCCGTTTGCAGTCGGAGGTTGTGCCACTGCGCCACAATGGCCTTTACAAACGTCAATATAAAACAAGGTTCATTCATGAAAAGTGACAGATATTACTTGATTTTGTAAGTATATTTAGAATAATTTCAAATAAATATATAATATCTAAACACACAATGGATTAGATTACGCAGTACGCTTTTACTTCTGCTTACCTTTTAAGATCCCAAATACTGCCTTTGTTATAATATGAACAAAAACCGTATTAATACATAACTACCTATGAGACCATACTATAAAGGAAACGAGGATTAAAGATGACTAGATACTTATCCTAATACTGAGACCAGTCAGTGGGTTTGATTCTCACTCCGGGAAATGAAAATATTAAATATTTATAAGTAATATGCATTATAAGCAACTATTAATATTTTCTTTCCCTCGCTCTGGTAATTAGGCAAAGCACGGCGTTGTGTTCCGCTACTCAGCACGCAATGCTTCAATTATCGGAAAGTGAGGAACGGAAATCTTAAGAGAACGAAGTGTCTCAATCACTAGGTTCTCAGGTTCCTTTTGCCTACCCTGCTATGTACGGGATACAGAGTGAAGCTAAAAAGACATGGCTAAGTTACACAAATTCTTTATAAATAGTAACTTGCATGTTAATTTAATTTATAAACCATATTACTATAGTTTCACATAAATCCGTCCAATAGTTTTTGCGTGAAAGAAACAACCTCACGAGCTTTCGAATTTATAAAACAAAAAAGGCAGACTTACGCTGTATCGCGCATAGCAACCCTGCTATGACTATCCAGTCATAGTGAACCTAGTGTCAAGACACTCCGTTCGCCGCTTTCCATCTAAACTCCACACATTATGTGTTAAGTGGTGGAACTCAACGCCGCGCCCTGTCTTACCAGAACAGATAATAATAATTTAAAATTAATAATGCCCTTATGTGAGAATTTATAATATTAGTAAGATAAATATAAATATAATCCGATTCCAGTGAATAACCGCATTAATCTCATATGACGGGAAGTTAGCAGTACAACCGATAGTCACGCTTCAATACTTACCGCCTACATTTTAATTAATCAGCTAAATACGTAAATATGTAGGTATATCTTTTAATATTATAAATTTGAATGAATGTATGTTTGTTTGTTACGCTTTTACTCCAAAACTACGCAATCGATTTTGATGAAACTCTGTACTTCTAGTATGATTCTTAGAGGTATTAAAAAGGATATAGGATACTTTTTATTAAAAAATATTAGCATTATAATAAATAAGAGCAAGTGACATATGACGTGAAGTTGTAAATGTCCATGGGCGAAGGACAACTTACCATCAGGTCCTTCTGCTCGTTTGCCATCCTTTATCAATAAAAAAAAAAAAAATCATATCGGTTAGTACCAAATAAGTTGAAAAATCTTATTCATTCTAATAATTTAAAAGAGAAAGTGTGTTAAAGAAAGATAAACATCTTAGTTTCAGGTTTGATTGTAAACGTAACAGATTGTGGGTTCGATTCCATCTCGAGGGTTTGAAAAAAAAAATGTATATGTAAAATTTTCTTTTCCTTGCTCAGGTAACAAGCTAAAGCGCGACGTTGAGTTCCGTCATCAGGCATTGCCTCAAATTGACGGAAATGGAGGAACGGAAATTTTAAGAGAATGGAGCGTCTTAACACTAAATTCTCAAGTTTCTCTATCTACCCTAAAGCAAAAAAAATGTATAATATTTCCCTGCAACGCGAGCAAAGTTACAGTTAACAGCTAGTAAATATATATTCCTGCCTTTACCGCGATTCGCGGTAACATTAGAAAAGGATACCCTCTCATGTAAAAGATTCTAGGCAATGCTCATTAGAGCGAATTAAGTGTTTATTTTCTTAGAACATTCTCTCTAAGATGTCTAAAGTCATTCGACTACTTGTGACGTAGGTATAAAGTTACGTACAGGTTGTTTATTTGTGACTAGCTTGTAAATATAGCTCTGATACAAGTTAATGAGAATAGCAAATAGCTTTATTTATATTTAAAATGATATCGTGGAAAGTGGGACAGCGTTGGATTGGTAATGCGATTGGTTGTAGGTTCGATTTAATTCAGAGGAATGATAAAATTATTTATAATTTTCACTCTGGTTCGACAGAGCGGCGTTGTGTTCCGCCACTTAAGATGGGATATTTGAAATTTGGGTGGGATGCGGCGAACGAAGTGCCTTGACACAAAGTTTTCTCTGACCACCCTGCTACGTAGGATAAAGCGTGAAACTGCTTTTATATTTGTAAAGCTATTTCGTAGATATTTATTGTCACTTCCTTAACGTATGCATTTATGGTTTGATTTTTATTTTTGTTGGTCTCAAATTACGTTCTAGAAGAAGAGAAGAAACTCCTTAACAATCCATGCATGCACCGTGCGGGTACCGTATCTATCGCCTTGCTGATAGAGGGGTTTGATGCAGTGCCTGGAACATGCAGCTCAAGTGTAGTCTATACTTGGGCTGCATGTTGCATTTTGAAAGGGATCTTTAAAATACGCATTGACGCTTGCCTCCAATGTCCTCTTTTTACCTAACCAAGATAGAAAAATTTTCTACTAATGCCACCTTCAAAATACATGATAGTATTGACCTGATAATAGTCCTAGACAAGCTTAGGTCTCTAAGTAAATTTTAGAGATACACTTTGAGAATATATTTATATAAACTTATTTAAAGTATATATGTATTTTTTGTTCAAGACAAAGCTCGCAGTTGAGTACCGCCACTCAACATCCAATGCCTCAAATTCGTGCAGAAAGTGCAAAATATCTAATGATGTGTCGAAACACATCGAACCGAAGTTCGATGGTGTGTAAGCCAGGGTTTCCCCTTTCCCACACATGATGAACAATGATCTTAACGTTAAGATTTTCTGCGCTAAGCACGTAAAATCGTGAAACGAAAACAATTAATAATTATATCTTTCTGTATTTCCTATAACCTATCTAACTAGGTCACGATAGCGAAAAATGTACATTTTAATATAAATTGATAACAGTCATTAAGTCCGAATAAAAAAGTTTCCTTTTGAGGTACTTTTTTATAATGGCCTGATTATTCGTATAAATAAGTGTAGGTGCCAAATTTTATTCGAATCCATTAAGGTTTCTTTGTGATGTTGAATAACTGACCTTACCCAATAAGTAAACTTTTACATTATGAATACCGATTAAAAGGTTAATAGAATTGACACAGTTTGCAGATGAAAATAGGTTTAGCTTCTTCACAACATTTGATAGTTCCGGGTTCATATCTCGTAAGTCGTATGTAAATATATTTTACTTAGTGTAATCACAACTAAACTATAAGTCCCCAACTTGAAATCGGTATAATATAAATATTTCTAATTATTAATATTTTATTATATTAAATATTGTTATTATTTCTTAATAAAATAAGTTTTAAATGTAAATATAAAACATACCTATATTTATACCTTTTTAAATGATTTTCTTTCTGGTAAGACAACGCGCGGCATTAAGATCCACTACAGTAGGGCAAGCACGAAAACTTGCGACAATGTATTCGTATTGTTATACAAAGTATGGGAATTCAAAAGCGCCCCTACCGTGCGTAAGAGGAACTAAAGTTTTCCCATACAAAATGCTTTCGATAACGATACGAATATTTTGTCGCAAGTTTTCGTGCTTCCCCTGAATACGCAATGTCTCAAGACATTGCGTGTTTCATAGTGGAACTACAGTTAACAAGGTTTTATAACACACATGAACGACAGGATTTTGGAATGCATTTAAAAATATATTAATTTAAAACAAAAGGCGGTTTTACTCTTTATCCCGCAAAGCACTGAATCTAGTGTCTAGACATTCCATTCACCACTTTCCGCCCGAATTTGAGACATAACGTGCTAAGTGACGAAACTCTACGCCGAGCTTCATCATACCAGAGAGAAGAAGTGATAATAATTTAAACATAATTATTCCTCCGAGCGAGAATCAAATCCACAAACAATACGTTATCCCAATGCGCTACGATGGTCATAATATATAATATTTACATTTCATATATCGCATATTTAAAATTATAAATTAATATCAATTTTCGGAAACGTCATTATACTTTTGTATTTAAGATTTTTGAAAAATAATAAAAAAATAATATTTATATTCTTCTTTTAATCAAAGTCTTTATCGACTTTGATTTGATTGTCATCTTAAATCGTTTCATGGCATAAAATCTAAATCACGTTTTTTTCGATTAGGTCCCTATAATTCTAAAGGAGCGATATGTATGGAAATCCGTATATCATCACCTATCTATGGGGTTTTCACCAACTTTAACAGTCCATAAATATTCCAGTAATCCATAACAAATACTTATTCTGTATAATATCATATATTATTAAGTCGTATCTATAAGTACATTTTGTTAAGTTCATGTTTGCCTGAATAATGTTATGTCAATTAGAGCTAAGTGCTGCATTTTTTATTAAGTTTACTTAGCAATACATATAATTACTGAATAAATGATCATAAAATTTTATAGGTTAGCTGTAGTTCATAATTTCCATCGATATAAGTGCAGGATTATAAACGAATATGATATTTGATGAAATTGATGAAATGTCCCAAATATTAAAAAAAAAAAATTTTTGGTTTTAAATAAAATTTGTAAGCAGTTATAGAAAAAGGCTAAAAATATTATTTAGTACATGAAGCAGAGTTGTGAGATGAAGCTAAATTACGCTCCATCAGATAATATTTTTATTGAGACTTATTTATATTTTTGAGTAAAATGTCACACGAGACACAGATAGACAAGTAATAATCAATAATTGTAGTATATACCTTGTATTTACGTCATCAGTAAAAAAAATAAAAATATGGAGTTGATTGCAATATATGAGATGAAATGATACAATAATTATAATAATAAATATTACATACACACATGTAAATCGTTATGGAATAATCCTTAATATTAGTACTTTGTTTGCCATCTAGCGTTACTTCTATTTAAGTATTATTTTCTAATATGTACTACAGATGGCGTTGGCGTCTACAGTGATTTATTAAAATAGACATAAATATTTATTTCATAATTCTTATTATTTAAAATCATTATATATGCTTTTTAATAAAATAAAATGGCTTTATGAGTATAAATTAGTAAACCTTTTAACAATAATACTAATTTACAGTCTGTATTAACTGTCAATTGACTTGATCTTCTTATTTTGAAATTTGAAGTTTGAATTCTGTAACGTTTTCAAAGTAAAGTTCCATATTTAAAGTGTTTTATTTTTTATAATTTGCTTTATCCTTTGTATTTTTTTTAAGAAATGGATAAATTATTACAGCCAGTTAAAGAAAATTTTCCGAAAATAACTATAGATAAACAAAAAAGTCCTAGTTATGTGGAAATATATACGAAAAATGATAACGAAATTGTTTTAGCTTATATTAAGGTAATTATGTTTTAAAATAATGTAATTTTAGAATAAAATATTAAATTCTTGTAAACAATCAAATATTGATTGTATGAGTTGCTTCTTTGTTTTTTTTTATATTTTGTGTGTACACCAAATATGTTATTTCCTTTTATGTTTGTCTGAGTGTATAATTTTTTTTAGGCTAAACAAATAAATACTTCTTCAGAAAATTACAAAAACAATAGAAATGAAAGTGGTAAGCATATTATTTATTCTATAATAATTGCTTATTTTATTCATTTTTAACATCGTAAATATTTTTTAATTACGAAGACATATATTTTAAAACAATTTACAGAAGAGCTTGATCTAACGGGATCACCTCTTAAATTAGATCTAAGTTTACATGCAATGTTAGATGAAACTGTACTTCCCGAGGAACCTCAATTATGGAGGAAAGAAGAAATTCTGCATGGACCTGTTAATTTTGAAACAGCTAGGTATATATTAATACTTAATTCATTATCAAAATATATTTTATATACTACTGAAATATATTTAAAGTTTACTGGTTAACGTATAAGCGTGTAATATTTTAAATTCAACACGTCCATGTAGTTAATTTTTGTGTAATGTAATATAGATATATGAATGCTTATATATTTTGTCTTAATATTTGAACACAAATTTACTTCTAGTATAGAAGTGATGGTGAAGTTTAATTTTTCCTCAAAGTAGAAAACTAATATGTTATATTTATGTTTTTACTAATTTACAATTACTGCTAATGGAAAGTACATATACATTACCAATCAATCACTATAATTAAGAAAACAGTGTCTTAAAACTAGGTTCTCTACCTACCCTGCTATGTGCGGCATACAGTGTGAAGCTATAAAAAAAAGAAAAAAAATCGATTCTTAATAATGAATCTAGAAACTTCTATCTAAATTTCTATTTACAGAGATATAGCAAATCTATATAACAAAACCTTATCGAAGCTACCTAAAGAAGAAGCAATACCTATGTATATATTATGTAATCCAAGTAATATAAAACAGCCATTGTTACATACTGTTCAGTCAAATGAAGACTGTTTTATCCGAGGCATAGTTAACTATGAAGGGTGTATGGTACTAGAAGAGATTGATATTGAGAAATATATTAGTGATTTTGCTAGTTATGAAGGGATTAGAGAGGATATGGTAAGTTGATATAAAAATGATTTTTATTATGCCTTATGATAGAAAAATTGGTATATTTATATATTTAAAACTGTTTGAGTTGAAATTTCATTTTTACAATGGTTTTTTGGATGATTATGATGGTTATTCTACATTTTTATTGCTTTTGTGCCTGACTAGGCCTAGGAAACTAAGCTTGTGGGTTTCTATTTTATTTGAAGAAAACATTTTTTTAAAATTCCATTTTTTATTGATATATTAACCTGAATAGTTCTTTTTACATAGAAAATTAAAAATTGAGTAGTGTCAATAAATCTGTACTTAACACTCCAAAGGTAGGAAATTTTTGAAAGTACTATTATTTTCATAATTTCTAACTATGTAGAGAGGAGCTTACATAGTTTATAAGGAACTTGTAATCATAAGCTTAAATATGCTTCGGCTATTAGACACAAGCACTACACCGCTGATGGGCTTGGCACCTGCAAATAAAAATAAAAATACCATTAATAACTATTTTAATATATTTTCTATATTCATTTTAATTTTATTTATTGTTTGGTGGTAGGAGGTTCTTCCATCGTCTGGCTCGCGACCACTATCATGTCAAAGACGAACCTCCAAATATCTTATGATGTGTTCCAGTTCGATGGCATGTAAGCCAGGTTTCCTCTTTCCTACCCATCCTTTACTCAAAATGTGGTGGTTCCGATAGAGGACAATCACATTGTCATCCTTATCCATCTGTATCGTCTAGGTTGGCAATGCATCTACAACATCTCCGGTATTGTAGATGTTCATGCGAAGGCAACCACTTACCATCAGGTGGTCCTTCTGCTCGTTTGCCATCCGATATCCATAAAAAATAAATAAATAAATAAACATAAAATTTAAGGTAAAGGTAGCAGTGGATTGCAAATATACCATATCAGGCATGTCATATGGGTCTCTTACAATGGAAGAACAGCTAAACACACCTCATGGCGGTGTAACCGAATTATATTGTGAATGGAATAATAAAACATTGTTAACTCCTTTTATTAGCTGCAAAGTTCATTTTGTAAGTATTATTACTTTTTATAATTTTTTACAGATTTACAATTTTACGCTTTTTCCTATATAATTGAGTAGGCTGAGAGTTTAATGATACAAGACACTTAGTACGTCACTTACCGACCCAATTTGAAACACTATACAATGACAGGCAGAATTCAACACCCCACTTTGTAACTATTGCCTTGAGTGAGAATTGAACCTACAACCACTGTGCCCACAGCCAGATACGGCTAAAGTGTTAAGAATATTTTTTTATTATCTAGTTATTAGCAATATTTTTACAAGCTTTTATTCAATAACTTCCTATTGCCAAATTGTACTGAAAACTGAAATATACCTATCATTCTGTTAACAATGCAATTATATGGTATCTTTTATGCTAAATTTAGAACAAACATACTCACTCACTTAAATATTTCCAAAGAATAATAAATTATAATATATATGAATACACAGTAGATTTTTTATTTTTTAAAATAAATTATTTAAGTAGGCTTCAGTTTTAAGTAACAAAAAAGGTTTTATATTGTTATTGTTTTAACTTTTTCTGTTTATTGTAAATACTTTACAAGTATTCTTATGAAAAATATAATTAAATATAATTAAATGAGAAAAGTATTCTTATGTCGTCATCAAACAATATAAAATAATATTTATTTCAAGAAACAAGAAGTAACAATTGGCCATTTACTAAGCCCATGCAACTCAATATGGAAATCAGTGACCGCACTTCACAATATAAACCAATTGTTAGTAGATATGACTGCTGCTGGAGTTAATTCTATACAGATAGAAAATGCTATTATAAGGTATAATTATATTAATGTTATTTAATTCTTTTATATAGCTTCACATTTTATACCGCGTAGCAAAATAGACAGAGAAAACCTAGTCGTATGAGACATAGCATGTTGAGTGGCGGAACTAAACGCTGCATTTTGACGTACCAGAGCGGGGAAATGAAAATATTTTAAATATAATCGATCCTACGAACGGTAATCGAACCCACAACCTATGAAATTGTTTAAAAGCGTTTACTTACCAGGGTAGACAGAGAGAACCTAGTGTCAAGATACTCCGTTCTCCATTTTTCTTCCGAATTATATAGATTTTTTTTATTAATATAAATTTTATTATTATAGACTTTTAGTCGCAGTATCCCGCACACAGCAGGGTAGGCAGAGGGAACCAGAGAACCTAGTGTTAAGACACTCCGTTCCCTTTTAACATTTCCGCTCCCTGTTTCCACCGTACTGAGTGGCGTAACTTGTTACCAGAGCGACGTAAACACTATTTAATATTTTCATTTCCTGGAGTGGGAATCGAATCCACAACCTGTTGTGTTTACAGTCGCACGCTTGTGCCTCTGCGCCACGACGTTAGACGTAAATATAAATGGTAACATATAATTAAATATTAATAAATCATTGCAGAAACTTAATACCAGGAATGAAAAAACTTAATAATTCCAAACGTCTAACGGAATTATTGAATGAAACTGAAATGTATACATATACAGCGGAGTGTCCAGCCGGAGGTTGTATCAGTGTAACAGATGACACAACGAGTTTGAAACAAGCTATGATCTTAATGTCTAATTGTGGTTCTAGTAATGATTTTACATATAAGTTATGGGATATTTTGAGAGGTTAGTATTAATATTTCTTTTTACTTACTTACTCAGTAGGTCACTCACTCACTCACTCAGTCGGTCATTCACTCACCCACATACTCGCTCAGTTTATCTTTAATCGCTCAATTTTATTTTAATATTATTTACATATATTTTCACCTGAAAATTTTTGATTTATTAAGATGGCCATGTTTGTGTTAATCATTTATGACAAATAAATTTCCTTAAAAAAATTTCAATAGCTATATTAATGGCTCTAATGCTTTAAAACATGTGAGTCTACTTATCAACCTAGTCACGCTTGTTACAGATATTAATACATTTTAGCTTTTTTAAATATTTTTTATGCTATTTTTTTTTGTAGATTGCGAAACGGCTGAAGAACTAATTGCATTATTAATTCAAGCTCTCAAATTCATTTGCTCTGGCAAAATTCGACCTTTTGTAAGTATATACATTATTTTTTTAATAAAATTTTCGTAGCACATATATTTAAACAGAAGTAAAAAATATGAATTGTAAATTTGAAATGTTCTAACACAAGATAGTACATTATATATAGAGGCCATCGCAACGGATGTCTGTAAACGCGATTGATTGTGGGTTCGATTTTGGAGGAGGAATAATCCTCCGAGTGAAAATCGAATTATATCGAAATTATATTAAAATTATTTTCTTTTTCCCGCTCTCTTTAAGTCATAACGCCACTAGATATATTTATCTCAAAAGTTCTGGAATTCAAAGAATAGAATTTCTTGAATTTAGTTTCCCTCTGCCTACTCTGCTATGCGGAATAAAACGTGAAGTTGAATCAACAAAGAAATTACTTAGAATACTTCTAAAATGTATCTCATTACTATATACATTACTATATATATATATATATATATATATATATATATATATATATATATGCGTCCCGTAAGAGACGGGTATCCCAGTAGTTTGGTGGTAGGAGGTTCGTCCTCGACTGGCTCGCGACACTTATAAATAAAATATCTAATGATGTGTTCCGGTTCGATGGCATGTAAGCCAGGTTTTACCTCCCACCCACCCTTTCCCCAAAATGTGGTGGTTCCGATAGCAGACTACTACATTGTCCTCTCCTTCTATTTGTATCCTCTAAGTTGGTAACGCATCTACAACATCTCTGGTAGTAGTGGTGTAGATGTTCATGGGCGAAGGTAACCACTTACCATCAGGTGGTCCCTCTGCTCGTTTGCCATCCGTTATCCATAAAAAAATATATATTATATAACTGTTAATACGTAATATTCACTGTTCACACCCCCCAGCCCTTTTTCTTCCTATGCTTTAAGGTTGCCTACATGAGATCACTGTTTTAGCGATAAGGTCGCTCCTTGTATATTTATTTTTTTATTTGTTGTGTATTTTAGTTGTAATGTGTAATTGTGGGTGTACAATAAAGAATATAATTTTTTTTAGCTTTACGCTGTATCCCTCATATAGCAGGGTAGGCAGAGTAAATCTGAGAACCTAGTGTTAAGACACTCCGTTCCCCACTTTCCGCCGAATCCAAACATTGCGGCGGTATTTAACGCCGCGCTTTGCCTTGTTACCAAACCTAGGAAATTGAAATATACATTTCCAGGAGTGGGAATCGAACCCACAACATCGCATTTACAGTCGCACGCTTGTGCCTCTGCGCCACGACAGGCGTCCAATTTTATTGTATTGTATTATTACAGATAGACGTAAACAACAAAACGTATTTAGCAAAATTAGTACTAAAATTATCAAGAGGCCATTCCCAAACGGCTAAAGTACTAAAGAATCTTCGCTCGAGTCCTCCCCAAGTGTTGTCTCTGGTAGCGCAAGTGGGAATAGAGAAATGTGTATGGGAGTACACTAGGATAGTGTCGCTGTTTGTGCATTCGTTCTTTGTGGCTGGCATTTGGAATGCTGATTCTAGGTGAGATCTGTTTTTTTTTAATTAATTATTATTTTTTTATAGAAAAAGAAAAGGCACTTCAAATGAAGTGCCCTGAAAATAAAGAATAACTCAAAAACTACTTGTGAGATGCTAACTGAATTTAAATGGAACCACACATTAGGCCAAAAATGCCATTGAATAGAGAACCTGGAAGAAATCGCTATTTCAGCGATAAGGCCGCCTGTTTATTTCTTACCCTTGTTATTCTGTTCTTTTTTTTTATTTTCCTAATCTTACTTTTCTTTAACACCTTTAACACAGGTCGTAGGTTCTATTCCCACTCCAGGAAATGGAATTTTTCGTTTCCTGGGTTTGGTAACAAGGCAAAGCGCGACGTTGAGTTCCGCCACTCAGCTTGCAATGCCTCAATTCGACGGAAAGTGGGGAACGGAGTGTTCTAACACTAGGTTCCCTCTGTGCTAGTGGGTTGCGATTGTGGGTTCGATTCCCACTCCAGGAAATGTTGGTATTTTCATTTCCTGGGTTTAGTAACAAGACAAAGCGCAGCTTTGAGTTCCGCCACTCAGCACGCATAATTATTATATTATAAAATAGTGAACCCTTTTTGAAAAAAGGTTAATTCTTTTTCTCATAATTCCAGATCCCACGAATCAATAGAACAAATAAACCAAACAATACAAGATATGACAATGGGAGGTGATTTTACACTGAACCCCTTTGAAAGTATTACTACTTCTGATCACTCCATACGTTTTGACGCTGAGTCCATTTGCTTGGAAGAGAACGAGCTCACTGTTGATGATTTTGCCTGTTTGAAAAAACATGGCTTGGTGAACGAGAAGAAAGATGTTAATGAGGTAATTTTTTTTAAGCTATAGTGGCGCAGTGGGTTTTTTTTTTGCTTCACGCTGTAACCCGCATATAGCAGGGTAGGCAGAGGGTACCAGAGAACCTAGTGTTAAGACACTCCATTCTCTTTCAACAATTCCGTTCCCCATTTTACTTAACGCCGCGCTTTGCCTTGTTACCAAACCCAAGAAATGAAAATACTAAATTTTACATGTCCTGGAGTGGGAATCGAACCCACGACCTGACGCGTTTACAGTTACACGCTTGTGCCTCTGCGCCACGACAGGCAACAGGCAACAGGCGCAGTGGTAGCGTGTGATTATGAATGCGGAAGTTGTGAGTTTGATTTTCAGTTGGTGAATCCTTGTTATTATTTCGCCATTCAATAGTTTATGTTTCGAATTTGTGTGAATTTCACCATTAATTTTTGAATTTTTTTTTGATAACTGTGACATTCTAGAGATTTTGAATTGATCAAATCGAAACTCAACTGTCTAAAATAACTTTTAAATTGTTTAATAATATTCTAAACGCTTTTGTTTTTGTTGACAGTTACAAAGAATGTAGTATCAGTCTGTTATCCATTTTCTATTGAAATTCAAACATTGCGTATTGAGCGGAACTCAACGCTTGGAAAGTTTGGAAACCTCTGATCGTAAGACAAATCTTACGATCAGAGGTTCCCAAACTTTTTTCTGTCACATTTTTCAGTTTTAGATAGACCCAAATTTACCTTGAAAGACTTAATTTTTTGTTTTATTTTGATTTTTGATTTAAAAGATAACCCTACAGTTTTTCACATTTATTAATTGAATTTAAATCAAAATATAGTAACTGTTAAATGAAAAAAACAAAGCAAAATAATTTTTCTTTTATAGGGATAGAGATGAACTTGATTGTTTAATAATAAATTATCAATGATATTAATTTTTAAT
>JAKGSA010000823.1:121971-138084 GCA_033558755.1 Philaethria dido | reverse complement strand
TTACTTTTAACTGAAAACAAATTAGTGTTGAATCACTCATTTTTCAGCTATTTGACCATTTCGTAGTATTATTTAATATCTTTTCCTGACACTAAATTAATTACTTTCTGTATTGTTTATGTATCGTTTTTAAGCGGTAACGGTTACATATCGGATATGAAGTTTTCATATCAGCATATATATATATATATGCATATATATATATATATATATATATATATAAATAAATAGATCCATATAAATACATACAAATATAAATAAAAATTATATTGGTTTTAATATTATTAAATATTTTTTTTCTAGAACCTACCACAGAAGATGTAGGAGAAATAACAACAGTTGAAGAAGTGAAATATCATTGCACTAAATATATATATTTAAGTAATAAATTATTACGAAAATTGGATATTTTGTAATTAATATATATATATTTTTTTTAATTTATATGATTATTTTTTTTTTTAAGAAAAAATCATGTTTTTTTTATATAGTGATTGTGATATGATTTTATGGAAATATGTGAATGTATTTTATTCTGTGAATAAAATTTATTATATTATATTTTTTATTTTCAATATTTTAATACTTTACTTGTGGGGAACGGAAATATTGAAAGAGAAAGAGAACTTAGTAAGGATTATGTGGGGAACAGAGTGTCTTGACACTAGGTTCTCTGGTTCCCTCTGCCTGCATGAAGTTAAAAAAAATACTTTACTTATTAATATCAAAGAAAATACAGTTTATATAGGTACGTAAAAACATCAAGGAAAATCATTAAAAATCAAACATTCGTTACTTACTGAGTAAAGCAAGAAAGTTGAAATTTTACATATAGGTTACTTGAAGAGTGTAGGAAAGCACAAAGAGGTGGTTTCTCGAAATTATATAAGTCATTACCCGAGTGGGAATCGAACCCACAAACAATCACGTTTGCAGTCAGATGCTGTCAAACTGCGCTACGATTTTTTCTCATGTCATTATCCCGATATTTTAGTTTTTGTCTCAAAAAAGTGAATAAATCATTTTTGTCACAAGGTATGCGCATGTATAATAAAATTACACAAATAATTATAGACCTGACACTTAAACAATTTAAAGTTAAGATTAAAAACATATTATTGAAAAAACTTCACGCTGTAACCCGCATATAGCAGGGTAGGCAGAGGGAACCAGAGAACCTAGTGTTAAGACACTCCCATTCTCTTTCAACAATTCCGTTTCCCACTTTGCGCCGAATTGAGGCATTGCGTGTTGAGTGGCGGAACTCAACGTCGCGCTTTGTCTTGTTACCAAATGCAGGAAATGATAAATTCAATTTCCTGGAGTGGGAATCGAACCCACAACCTGTCGCGTGTACTTTCGCACGCTTGTGCCTCTACTCCACGACATTCGCTATAATCTTTGGATTGGAAAAATTTGAGAGCGTTGAGTTTCACCACTCAGTACGATTCACCTTAATTCAGCGGAAAGTACGGAACGGAGTGTCTTAACACTAGGTTCTCACGTTTCCTCTGCCTACCCGTCTATACGCGGGATACAGCGTGAAGCAAAAAAAATTCTAAGAATAATAATTTGATAAGAGAGAATGCTATTTATTATACTTTAAACCTTCACAAGTTTACCAAAAAGTGTTTTTCTTATGCTTAAACTAAAAATCTATTTAATAAAAATTACCCCGAACCAAGAATCGAACCTACGAACACATTCAGCCATAACTACTCCCAGCATTCAAACGTTTACTATCAAAACTCAAAAGCTATAAATGAAGTCGTAACCGCATTGACACTGATTGATTGCGAAATCAATTTGTTTATCTTTTTGACGTTGAATGAAACGGACTTTATGTAGGGCAATATACCAAACACGTTTTTAACGATTTTTGTTGTAAAAAATATCTATTTTTTATTGAATGTAGAATTTGATACCATATTAAATGAAACTATTTTAACCGGATTAATCGCGTATATTTTAGTATTCGATTCTGTACGTGGTCAGGTAGACTGTAAAGTGTTCGAAACGTCTGGTTTCCAAAAATGTATTTTCGAATTTTATGTGTAATAATCGCGAAAATCAAAGAGCTTATTATGATTAATTAATATTTTTGGAAAAGTTATTTTAATTTCTGCGCCTGTCGTGACGCAGAGGCACAAGCGTTCGACTGTAAGCGCGACAGGTTGTGGGTTCGATTCCTACTCCAGGAAATGTAAAATTGAGTATGTTCATTTCTTGGGTTTGGTAACAAGGCAGAGCGCGGCGTTGAGTTCCGCCACTCAACACGTGATGCCTCAATTTGGCGGAAAGTGGGGAACGGAAATGTTGAAAGAGAATGGAGTGTCTTAAGGCTAGGTTGTCTGATTCCCTCAGCCTACCCCGCTATATGCGGGATACAGCGTGAAGTTAAAAAAAAAATAGCATCCCGTATAGCAGTCAGAGAGAACCTAAAGTCGCGAAATTAGACATTGCGTATTGACTAGCGGAACTCAGCGCTATGGATATTGGAAATAATTTCAATATAACCACTAGTGTCAAGTCACTCCGTTCGACGCTTTTTGCCCGAATCCAGAAATCAATGCCGCGCTCTTGTCTAACCAGAATGGTGAAATCATAATAATTTTAATATGACCCTGAGTGAGAATCGAACTACCAATCGCGTTTACAGTCGCACGCTTGTACTTCTGCGCCATGACAGACCTCCATATTATTTTCTTCCATAATTATCCAAAAACATTTCTAACAAAATATATACTTTACATTTAAAAAAAAGTAAATCCTATTTAAACCCGGCCCTATCTAATTCACACATTATTATTGAGTTACATAAAACTTCAAAGCCCGTACACGAAACACCATTACATCAATAAACAAGTAGGTACACACTTTGATCTGCGAGGTTAATAAACTATATCGAATCACTTCTACCAATTTGAGATAAAATTAGCTATCGTGGTGCAGTGGAGTGTCTTATTATAATATGCGGTGGTTATAGGTTCAATATTGGTCTTCTTTTGTACTACGTCTTTCTTGAACAGAGTAGTCACAGAGAACCTATGGTAGTGTCAAGGTTTTCCGTTCGGTACATGTTTTATTGATAAGAAATTAATTTTGAAGAGGCCAACGTGGCAACGAGGCAGTGGGACAGTATATCGGGTTTCATTCACATTTGGGGGAATGATTTTTACATTATTTTCATTTTCCCACTCTAGTTATTACGAAAAGCGCGGCGTTGAGTTACACCATTTAACACAACGTTTCGAAATCGGGTGGAAAATTGCGAACGAAATGTCTTACAGGTTAATGCTTAAAGTTCTTTTTTCGTTTTGGAATCGAATCCATTATCATTTTTGGAATTGGACCGTTATCCAAGTTGTAAAATCATTTTAGGTCTCTTTTTACACTTTTTTTTTTATTTTACTTACATAACATAACATATCGAATAAACAAAATAGAATAACATGTGTAAAATATATTACATTATACGAATATATTGCCACTTGCCAAACAATGCCTCAATTTGGCGGAAAGTAGAGAACGTAAAACTTAAGAGAACGGAGTGTATTAACACTAGTTTCTCAGGTTATCTCTACCTAACCTACTATGTGCAGTATAAAGCTAATATCTAAAGAAAAAGTCATTAAAAATATTATAATTTTCTTCCTTTTGAACACTTTTCAAGCAATTAAAGTTATTACAACGTACAGAACATAAATAACAGATAAACAAAAGCGTCTGTCCATCAATTCGTATTCGATTTGACGATAAATGATGGCTGCACTTTAATTTGTGAGTTCAATACTCTGGATCGATTGATTTTATCTGCGAACTGCCACTGTGTGAATATAATTAAGTAAGTTAACTGATTTTAAAGAATTTCTTTTTTTATACGCTTTTATTATTTTCAAATCAATGTATATATTAGGCTATTTATCTAACATACTTACATAAATCCATAGCTTCACGCTGTATCCTGCATATAGCAGGGTAGGCAGAGGGAACCTAGTGCTAAGACACTTCGTTCCCCACTTTCCACCGAATTGAGGATTTGCGTGCTGAGTGGCGGAACTCAACACCGCGCTTTGCGAAATAGTGGGAATCGAACCCACAACCTGTGGCGTTTACAGTAGCAAGCTAGTGCCTCTGCGCCATGACAGGTGTTATTTATCTAACAGTATAAGAAAATAATGCAAAAAGTTGACACGTGACCGGAACAATGCCACATATCTATTACGACCCTGATGTCTTTACCAGTATGAACAGAATAACAAAGAAAATGTTTTCACATGTGGTCTCTTTAGTTTTGTTTTTAAACTAATCTGCTTATAATATTGACGTATAAAATAATTAAAAATGTAACAAATAAGACCCAAAAACTACCCGTTCTATCTTAACTTTTTTTTTATTGATCAAGGATGGTAAACGACCAGAAGGACCACCTTATGGTAGGTGGTCCTTCGCCCATAGACATCTACCAACACCAGAGGAGTTATAAATGCGTTGCCGACCTAGTGCTCAAATGGGAGAGGGAGGAAATAATATAGTGGCCGCGGCAATTAGCCATCGGAGTCACCACATTCTGGGGAAAGGATGGGTTGGAATAGAAAAATCCTGGCTTACATGCATCATACCGGAACATATCATTAAATATCGGAGCCAAACGGAGGACGAACCTCCTATCACCTAACTACTGGGATAACCGCCTCTTACGGGACGCTACCCAGCGGCAGAGGGGAATAGTATTCTAACCCCGTCCCCTCACAGGGCAAACAAAATTTAAATGAAACCACAACAGAAGATAGCTATACTATAAAAAGAGAATTACCATTTAGTAAAAAGTTATGCGGTAAGACATTAACAAATATAGTTGTATTGACGTCCTCTTTCTTTTGAAATCGGTTAAAAAATATTATATCATATGAAAATTTAACGAAATTACTTATTTTTCTAAAATATTATTAATATTGACTAAGAACAAAATCGCTGAATGAAGTTATTTGCATACCAATGTCTGAAAACGTAGTAATCCGTCCGTTGCCACGAGAGGGCCATGTGCTTTTAGCTTCTCATTGTCGGATATTTCAAATTTGTACGATCTCGTTTTTATATTACGTATTATGTTTTTGATGTAAAGAGACACCCTTCAGTGATGCTTGTGGGTTCAATTCGGGGGAAGTGTATTTAAAAAAATATACGATAGGTTAAGATAAAGTGATAGTACTAAGCTATCGTCTCTAAAAAGCAATTATGAACATTTGAATTACACTTGGGATGGCTGCTACGGTATTAAATAATAAAATTGAAGCTGTTATATTTAAAAAGACTTAAGTAACTATTTGTCTATTTTTCTCATCAATATTGCTTAGCCTTTGGTAGTTTAATATTCAGGTTTTTTTTCTTTTTACCTTTACGCTATATGCCGCACATAGCTGCTCCCTTTGCAGCTGAGAATCTAGTTAAGACACTCCGTTCTCTTAACGTTTCCACTCTCCATATTTATGTTCATTCGATGATTCAAAAGAGTTTTGATTAACATAGTTATTCACCCTATAACTAAAGGTATTTTAATCCTTATTAATATTAAAAAACATTGTATATACAAGTCGATTTATCAACATATTCACGCTTGGTACGAATATATGACACGATATTGATATGTTTTAGAGAGAGATTTCATACATCATTTAAAAACTTTTTTCAAGTCTTACAATGTTTACAAATCGCCAACATTGTTATTTTCGGCATCACACGTGTTATATTATACTGAATACTTTATAAATATTTTACACTTAAGCCCGTGATCCCGATACTGAATCATTATATATGATGGACGGCGTGTTGAATTATAAACTGCTGGCAAAAAATGGAAGAGATTTCGTAGTAAAGAGAATGGTAGTTTTCTTTGAAACTTTTTTTATACTCGTATACTTAATATGTACTCAAATTCGGTCATAGTTTTGTAGTAGAGGATTGTTAGAATCACGTCATCTAAACCAGACATTTCCTTTTCTTGTAGAAACCTAAACGTTTAATAGATACTGGTAGAAGTAACAATTCCGTAGGAAACAAATTCTTAAACATTATTGAATATGAAAGTAAATAAGTATGAATTAACTAACAAATTGACCACTTCGAACTGAAAACGGCATTAGAAGTTAATGTGCATTTTAAATGTATCTTAAATCTAAACTTAGGTCAAAAGTCTCGGGCACTGCTTCGAGCTCCTCCTACTGCAATGTGATGGGCTCGGTATCCGCATGGTGAATCCTTGAAATGATAAGAAGTCTTTTCTCTACATATTGTATGTGTAAATTCAGCATAAATACTAAAATCCGTCAAATGATAATAAAACATACCGAGAACATTGTTAAATCAGTAATTTGTAACCAAAGTTTATAAGTTCAATTAAAAAGTTTTTTGAAGAACAATTAAATCTTCTTCTTCTTCTTCTAGCCCTTATCCCATTATTTGGGAATAAGATAAGACTGAAGAGCAATTAAATATATTATATAATAAAAGTATTAGGTGTAGTGGGAAATGGAAATATTAGGAGATCGGAGTGTCGAAACACTCGGTTCTCAGGTACCCTCTACTTACCCTGCTATATGCGGAATGCAGCGTGAAGCTAAAAATCTTTAGTTACTGTAAGAAATTATCTATTAATAAAAATATCAAACTTATATATAAATCAAAACACACGCTTTTGTCTATCTTTTACTAACATTCTTATCACATTAGGTATATTCCACATTCCATCAAATATCAAACACTGAATTCAATATAACTAAGCAGCTAACAATAAAACTAAACTCATATTCTTTGAAATTGGTTGTATTGTTTTGCGGCGTTGAGTTCCGCCACTCAGCACGCAATGCCTCAGTTCAGCGAAAAGTGGGGGACGGAAATGTTAGAAAGAACGGAGTGTCATAACACTAGGTTCTCTGGTACCCTCTGCCTACCCTGCTATATGCGGGATGTAGCGTGAAGCTATAAAAAAATCTCATATTCCACATTCAAACATCAAACACTGTGTTCAATGTAACTAAGCAACTAACAATAAAACTAAACTTACTTTGTTTGGAATTGTTCGTGTATTTCGGCTTGTTTGGTTTTCCTGTACGTATGTACCGTGCACTGTCGGGGCCACGTGCACTAATTAGCAGTTATTACTCAATCGTTACGATTGTTCGTGGAAATCTGGATTTTATGATGTATTGCAATTTTTTATATTATCAGGTGTTTTAAAAAAAGATTTTTTTCGGTGCAAATCATCAAAAAAGTCATAAATATATACCTATGTAGTATGTTGTATTATAATTTCCTAAGTGTGATAAGTTCATATTAACAGTCATTATCAATAAAGCATTTCTTCCATCTATTATGTTACCGAACGCCTGTCGCGGCAGAGTCACAAACGTGCGACTGTAAACGCGACAGGTTGTAGGTTCGATTCCCACTCCAGGAAATGTAATTTTTCATTTCCTGGGTTTGGTAACAAGGCAAAGCGCGGCGTTGAGTTCCGCCACTCAGTACGTAATGCCTCAATTCGGCGGAAAGTGGGGAACGGTGTGTCTTAATACTAGGTTCCGTCTGCCTACCCTGCTATATGCGGGATACAGCGTGAAGCTATGTATGTATGCATGACTAATAAAGCATTTCTTCCATCTATTATGTTACCATTTTATAAAATTAGCAATAATTGTGCAGATTCACGCTTTTTCTGGCAAGATATATTTATATAGCAGGGTAATCAGAGAGAACCTAATGTCAAGACACTCCGTTCGCGTAAATAATTATGCAATAACTATATTATTGTCAAATATTCATTACTAAGTTGAAAGTTTATGAGGATTGGCGGATGTTTGTTACTCTTTTACGCGAAAACTACTGAACGAAACATTACAGTAATGTAACTTACACATAAATAGCAAATAGGTTATAATTTAAGATATTGGATATTTTGGCCATGATATATCGATATATACCTAGTTGGACATAATTTACTTTTCTAGAAAACGATATGTAAAAGTGAATGACCATCTACATAAAATTATTAAAATTTTAACGAAAAAAGGAAACAGACTACAAAATAAAAAGCAGTAAAAATTTAAATTATTACGAATAACTCAGAAACTACTTGTCAAATCTTAACAAAACTTGAAATAGGGCCACACCTAGTAAAAAGATTTTCCTTCTTTTATAAAAGTCGGTTAATAAAATTCAACATATACCTAAAGCAACTACATTTGGAAATATATCTAAGGAAAAATCTTTATTCATCCAACCATGCTTCACTAAAGCTTTTGTTCAATACATTGTTATAGTACATACATACTTGTATGTAGGTAGGAGTATATCTGCGAGCTTGTTTACTCGCAACAAACCACGTGCTCTAATTACTCAATTACTGATTCTATTCTTAGATCGACGTTTGATAGAGAATTTCAATACAATAGACGTTGAATGGACTATTTTTTTGTTAATTTTTTTTTTTCAACTTCACGCTGTATCCCGCATGGTATCATCCCGATTCGTAGGCAGAGGGAACCTGAGAACCTAGTGTTAAGACACTCCATTCTCTTTCAACAATTCCGTTCCCCACTTTTCGCCAGATTGAGGCATTGCGGGCTGAGTGGCGGAACTCAACGCCGCGCTTTACCTTGTTACCAGAGCGAAGAAATGAAAATACTGTAAATTATTTAATACTTTCATTTCTTGGCGTGGGAATTGAACCCACAACCTGTCACGTTTACAGCCAGACGCTTAAGTCACATACAGACAGACAGACACAGACAGACACAGACAGACACAGACAGACACAGAGACAAATTAATTTGTACCATGTGTATTAACAAGGCAAAGCACGGCGTTGAGTTCCGCCACTCAGCACGCAATGCCTCAATTCGGCGGAAAGTGGGGAACGGAGTGTCTTAACACTAGGTTCCCTCTGCCTACCCTGTTATGTGCGGGATACAGCGTAAATATATGTTTGTATGTATCACACTACTTTAATTAGGCTTATGAGTATAGATGGTAAAGAAAACAATATGACACAAACACCAGGTAAAACAGTAAATATAATGAATGAATATGTTATTTTCTAAGCGTCACTTAAACCGCAAATAGGAAGGATATATTTTGTATAAATTGTAACTATTTCTTAGTAAATTACTAAATACTATGGTATTAATGGAATAATTAATATTATTTTCTAATGTTACTCATAGATTTATGGAGAATCAGATGTCACGTATCCGATTGGAATTTGAAGAAAAAATCACGTACTACAATTATGTAATTGAATGATATGGTACAAATTGAGGCTTGTCGTGACGCAGAGACATAAGTGTCTGGCTGTAAACGTGGCAGGTTGTGGGTTCAATTCCCACGCCAAGAAATGGAAGTATTAAATAGTATTTAGTATTTTCATTTCTCCGCTCTGGTAACAAGGCAAAACGCATCGTTAAGTTCCGCCACGCAGCACGCAACGCCTCAATTCAGAAAATGGGGAACGGAAATGGTAAGACAGAATGGAGTGTCTTAACACTAGGTTTTTTGGTTCCCCCTGCCTACCTTGCTATGTGCAGGATACAGCGTGAAGCTAAAAATAAATATTATTCTTAGCTTCACGCTGTAACCCGTATATAGAGGGAACCTGAGAACTTAGTGTTAAGACACTCCGTTCTCTTACAACAATTTCGTTTGCCACTTTCCGGCAAATTGAGGGATTGCGTGTTGAGTGGCGGAACTGAGCTTCGCGCTTTGCCTTGTTACCAAACCCAGGAAATAAAAATACTAACATTTCCTGGACTGGGAATCGAACCCACAACCTGTCGTGTTTACAGTCGCACGCTCTCACCCTCTGCGCCACGACAGGCGTTAGCGAAATATAATACTAAAGCTAAGTTACGGCGCTGTGTTACTAAATTAGCGACTTACTCATTCTCTCTTTCTTTCTCCCTGCTTACCCTATAATATAACGAATATCGTTATACATGTAAAATTTTCGTTTCACAGTTTTGGTTATTATAATCTTCTGATAAGAACAGATTGTGATTACAAGTATCCAATAACAATCACCTAGTATACAAATATCAAGTACACTAGCATCTGGTACTTTTTAATTATTAGGCTTTGATACATTATAGTGGGGAACGGATTTGTTGAAAAGGTTCTCAGATTCCCTCTGCCTACCCTGTTATATGCAGGATACAGCGTAAAAAAAGTTAAAGTTAAAAAAAAGGAGATTGTTAATGCAATACGAATACCAATAGAAGATCAGCTAATAACATACCAATTAACTGTTTCTAAGCATTATATTTTTATTTCTTTGAGGTCAAAAGAGTCGTCTATTGTTCCTTTGTTTGTTCATTTATACCTCTCGATTTGTAAATATTATTTTTTCTTATATTATATTATTATTAGGGATTGATATTTTTCTGGTTTTTTTACATACATACATAGCTTCACGGTGTATCCCGCATATAGCAGGGAACCTAGTGTTAAGACATTCCTTTCTCCACTTTCCGTCGAATTAAGGCATTGTGTGCTGTGTGGCGGAACTCAACGCCGCGCTTAGCATTGTTACCAAGCCCAGGAAATGAAAAATTCCATTTCCTGGAGTGGGAATCGAACACACAACCTGTCGCGTTTACAGTCGAACACTTGTGCCTCTGCGCCACGACAAACTATTGTTTTTTCTTATTTTATATTTCAATGACCCCTTTGATTCGTGACAACGTAAATTTAAAATCAGTTATTTTTGGTTATCTAAATAAGGAAAATATAATTTAAGTCGGATCTTCTTAGCCAGAGCCCGTAGTTTTCTGTGGCACTGACAATACTGACATTTTTAAGTTAATTGATTTGTGCTTGTATTTTAGTCTAACTTCACGCTGTATCCCGCATACAGCAGGGTAGGCAGAGGGAACCTGAGAACCTAGTGTTAAAACACTCCATTACCCTCTTTCCACTGAATTGAGGCATTGCGTGCTGAGTGGCGGAACACAACGCCGTGCTTTGCCTTGTTACCAAACCCAGGAAATGAAAAAAGTAAAACTTTTACATTTCCTGGAGTGGGATCGAACCCACAACCTATCGCGTTTATAGTCGAATACTTGTACCTCTGCGCCACGGCAGGTGTTTCCTTGCATTTTAATATTTTAATTTTGAAAAAAACCTAAAATCAGGTTTACTGCTAAGCAAAGACGTAAGGGTGATTGATTTTTTAATAGAATTTTATGACTGCACGGTACCAAGTTATTTTGATATGCGAAATGCATTTGCATTCCTCTTGCACCACGTGCACTCAATTTTACACGTCATCGACGGGAAGTGACGGGAACGTGATGTGAATCATTCGCGCTTTAGTTGTTTTATTAGGGAAAGGTGTACTTGTTAATTGATTTCAAAAATGAGGAATTCGACTGTATTTTTTATGTACCATATAACTTTTTACTGGGTGAGCCAGTTTTTATAATTATTTTTTTATATTTTTGTGCATATTTATGAGTTATTCGTAATAATAAGATGTAAAAAGGAAATGCACAAAAAATTACAACCTTTTCTTTTTTGAAGTGGGCTTATTTTTTTTGTAAAAATGTTAGCTATGTAGATAGCGTTTCGATGAAATTTATAATATTTATAAACATTTTGTGTAACTTGACCATAACTGCAACATATAACGATAAAATTTATAGTTATTTAATAAAATAAATATATTTTTTTATATATATAAAATAATATATTTTTTTTTGTTTTTCAAGTTTACAATGGTGTATAGCACTTAGCATATCAAACTAACGACAAACTACTTCCTTCTCTTTTTTATGTTTCTAAATATAAGCGAATAAAACAAAATAGTGATAGGCACTAGGTAGCAGATTCAAATTCCCAGAAGGAACCATATTTATTATATGTTATTTAACTTTTTATTTCAAGCCACAATCTCATACTATTATTACTAAGCCACAAATCCATAAGCACCCATCAAAAGATAATACATTTTTTCGCCGACAGCCGTCTTAAGTTTCTAAATTTCGTTTTGCACTAAGGACACTCCTAATCTGTAATTAACACAAATTTCTATGGTTTCACCGACATGGCCAATTTAGGGGATATAAGGTAATTCTATACTTATTTTTTGTGGAACACCTTCCCCGTCTCTCGGGTCAAGGGTAAAGGAAATGCGGGTCATAACGCTTTATCGAAACAAAGGACGATTTTATATAAGTAACAATGTGGTTTTTACCGACTTTTAAAAACGAAGTTCTTAATTTCCGTTCTCCACTTTCCGCCAAATTGAGGCATTGCGTGTTGAGTGGCTTGCCTTGTTACCAAACCCAAGAAATGAAAATACTAAATTTTACATTTCCTGGAGTGGGAATCGAATCCACAACCTGTCGCTTTTACAGTCGCACGCTTGTGCCTCTGCGCCATGACAGGCGTCAGAGAGGAACGGAAATGTTGAAAGAGAATGGAATGTTTTAACACTAGGTTCTCTGGTTCCCTCTGCCTACCCCGCTATATGCGGGATAAAGCGTGAAGTTAAAAAAAAAAGTTATGAATTTAATATTGTTTTTCTTTTCTATATGTGGTACCGCGTAACTTGTTACTGGTTCAAACAATTGATGATTTTTTTTATATGATAAGTAGTATTTCTTATGTCATTTAAATTTTGTTACGATCTGACGACCTGTTCGTAATAATTTTATTTCTTAGTGCATTATTGAAGTCGATATTTTCGATATAGATTCTTTTTTTGTTTAAATTTTAATTATTAAAATATAATATGAGATCTGTATCCCACATTATATTTTAGGACAATAACTATGTAGTTATTGTCCTTGATTTTGTGTCATGATGTGTAACGTTTTATTACGAATAACTCAAAAACTACTAGCCAGATGTTGACTATATTTAAACGAGATTAAATTAGAACACTAACTATTGAAAAAAAACAGAACTATCAAAATTCGTTGTTGTGCGACAGGTTGTGGATTGGATTCCTACTCTAGGAAATGTAAAATTTAGTATTTTCATTTCTTAGGTTTGGTAACAAGGCAAAGCGCGGCGTTGAGTTCCGCCACTCAACACACAAAACGCCAATTTGGCGGAAAGTGGGGACGGAAATGTTGGAAGAGAATGGATTGTCTTAACAACATACGTCCCGCGTCATACGTCCCGCTATATGCGGGATACAGCGTGAAGTTAAAAAAAAAATCAAAATTAGTTCACCCAGTGAAAAATCGGTAACAAAAAAATACAGTCGAATTGATTATCTCCCTTTTTGCAGTCAGTTACAACAGCTCTACAAGTCCTTCAATTCTTACATCCCCTACATTGTATATCCACTACTGTACTATGTAATTAGATCATGACGAAGGTGCTCACTGACGTAATGACCCTCTTAATTTAATACATGCTCGTTGCTGTGATATCTTTATATATTTGTATTTTATTTATTAAATTCAGTTATTTTTCGCATATATGCAGAATGGAATCAGTGTTAAGACACTCCGTTCTTCGTTTTTCCAAATGTTGAGAGGTTAATCATGTATATATATTATTTAAATCTAGGTAAATTAGTTTAACGCCTGTCGTGGCGCAGAGGCACAAGCGTGCGACTGTAAACGCGACAGGCTGTGGGTTCGATTCCCACTCCAGGAAATGTAAAATTTAGTATTTTCATTTCTTGGGTTTGGTAACAACGCAAAGCGCGGCGTTGAGTTCCGCCACTCAACACGCAATGCCTCAATTCGGCGGAAAGTGGGGAACGGAATTGTTGAAAGAGAATGGAGTGTCTTAACACTAGGTTCTCTGGTTCCCTCTGCCTACCCTGCTATACGCGGGTTACAGCGTGAAGTTAAAAAAAAAATTATAACTGTTTGTCATACGTAATTGTACCTTCCCAACGTCTACATTAGTAATGGGAAAGAAGACAAAGACGTAGTAATTTCAGCATTGAATCGATGATTTCGATTTTGTCTCGATTTTGATTTGGAAAATAAAGAACAGAGTGTCTTGGCACTATGTAAAAAATATATAACTGCAAAAAACATGTCATTAAATGTAATATAGTTTACAAATTAAATACGCCTAATATAACAAATATTTCAATGATTTAGATCAAAATTATTTCTCTTTGTGGGAATCGAACTTAGAACCATCGCTAATAAAATCACACACTGTCCCAGTACCTCACAATGACCTCAACCATTACAATTTATTGCTTTTCAAATCCAATAACATTACATTGTATAGAAATACAAAGGACATGTGCCTAATGTTCACTTAATCCGCGGATCAATCGTTTAGCGCGTCTCAACATAATAATAGGATTGAATTAGCTTCACGCTTTATCCCTCATAGCAGGGTAGTCGAGTGAACCTAGTGTTAGACACTCTGTTAATATCTCTCTCTCTATGACACTCTGTTATAATTCTTACTAGAGCGGAGAAATTAATACAGTAATTATAATCATACTCCTGAGTGGAAATCGAATAACAGAATTAGGCTATTGAATCTATTACATAAGTAGATTTTTAATTTCAACGCCTATCGTGGCGCAGAGGCACAAGCGTGCGACTGTAAACGAGACAGGTTGTGGGTTCGATTTCCACTCCAGGAAATGGAATTTTTCTTTTCCTGGGTTTGGTAACAAGGGAACAAATGCGTTAATGAGTACCGCCACTCTGCACGCAATGCCTCAATTCGGCGGAAAGTGGGGAACAGAGTGTCTCAACACTAGGTTCCCTCTGCCTACCCTGCTATATGCGGGATACAGCGTGAAGCTAAGTAAGTAAGTTCTACCATGTAACATCTAAATAGAAAACAAACAACAAAACATCATTATTATAGTTAAAACGTGACAAACACTTTATCCGTCGCTTCAACGTGGATTAAACGTCCTTTGCGATGTCCGTTTATTATCCTCTATTACGTAATTAGAAGGAGCTTAAGGTGCTATGAATTTGCTGTTGCTTCTACTTTATTGTAGTGGGTAGATTGTTATTTTATGATCAAATTAATGGGTATATGGGTTCAAATCCAGCTTAGGATTTTTTTCTCTTTAACTCCACGCTGTATCCCGCATATAGCAGGGTAGGCAGAGGGAACCTGAGGACCTAGTGTTAAGACACTCCGTTCAATCAACAAATCTGTTCCCCACTTTCCGCCGAATTGAGGCATTGCGTATTGAGTGGCGGAACTCAACGCCGCGCTTTGCCTTGTTACCAAACCCAAGAAATGAAAATACTAAATTTTACATTTCCTGGAGTGGGAATTGAACCCACACCTGCACCGACACCTGTCGCGTACAGTCGCACGCTTGTGCCTCTGCGCCACGACAGGCGTTAGGAAAAATGTTAGTACAATATATATATTTTTTGTACTTAGTATGTGGTTAAAGGCAATTGATAAGATTGAATTTCATTATTTTTAGAATCACGCTCTTCCACATACCAGGATAATCAAAGAGAACCTACTGTTAAATTCCTCTGTACTCCACATTCCGCCACAATTCCAGATATTACATATTGAGTGGCGAAACTCAACGCTGTAATTTGTATTATATTGATTTGAAAAAAAAATTGAATATAATCACCACCTACAGGTGGAAATCGAACGTATAATCACTCTCGTTTAAAATCAGTTAGTGTCCCACTACCACCGCCACTATGGCCTTTAAATTATTATTGTTTTAAGTAACTTTAATGTAATAATAGCCAGTAATTTAGTAATAGTAACTCAGAACAACATTTTTTTTTGCCTACACATAATTTAGGCAAAGCGCGGCGTTGAGTTCCGCCACTCAACACACAACGCCTCAATTCGGCGAAAAGTGGGGAACGGAATTGTTGAAAGAGAACGGAGTGTCCTAACACTAAGTTCTCAGGTTCCCTCTGCCTACCCTGCTATATACGGGATACAGCGTGAAGTTAAAAAAAAAAGAAAAACACACAAATAGGTTATAATTTAAAAAGTTTTTCAAGAAGACATTTTTTTTAAGACCAAGAACAACAAAACAACAAAAGCATATTCAAATAATAATAATAACTATAATAAACTAAATAAATAAATTCTAAGAAACGCATTAAGAAAAGCCTTATTCTTTAGAAAATA
>JAKGSA010000823.1:97561-121869 GCA_033558755.1 Philaethria dido | reverse complement strand
GTACCCATTTCGTATCGACCTGGAAAAACTGCCGCAGGTAGGCCATTCCACAGTTCAGTGGCACGTGGAAGGAAATTCCTTCGAAACCGCACACTAAAACTAAGCTTAAACTTAAACTTAATTTTTAAAGCGTTAAAATACTATAAAATTTCACTTTTGTTAAAACTATTTCATAAAAATGCAAGTAGCTTAAGTACGTATTATACCTGTATTTAATAATAATAGCAGGTCAACTCTCTTATAAAAGGTATTCAGTTACAGCACTTTTCAGGATTCCGCCTCAGTTCTCTGAACGGGCGTTTTTTTTAATTACTATTTACTTGAAATTACTTAAATGTATAGTAAAACATTATTGTGCGACTGTAAACGCGACAGGTTGTGGGTTCGATTCCCACTCCAGGATAAAAGTATTTTCATTTCCTGGGCTTGGTAACATGGCAAAGCGCGGTCTTGAGTTCCGCCACTCAACACGCAATACCTCAATACGGTGGAAAGTGGGGAACGGAGTGTCTTAACACTCGGTTCTCGGGTTCCCTCTGCCTACTATCGTTTACTTGAATAAATTTATGTTTCACAGCTAATCTGCTGAGCCGTTTATGATGAAATTTTGTATGAAACACATAGCTTACTTTTCACATTTTATCAACATACCACGTGAGCGAAGCCATGGACTCAATCTAGTATATATTTACACTTTATATATTCCTTTTATATGATATTATTCACTGTATTTCGATGTCCAAACAAAGTATAATTTATTGTTACTGCATATCGCTAAGTTCAAATGTTCACTCCTGAACATTTTAAGATATATTTTCTAAAACAAAAGCAGCTTTGAGTTTCGCCATCCAATATGTAATTTATCTTAATGAGCAAAAACTGGACAGGGTCTAGATTTTTTCTGTCCATTCAACAAAATGTGAAATTCAAATGTCTTCCTGTTAAATTCCTTTGTTCGAGGTCTTCGTGGCACAGTGGGACAGCATTTGACGTTAACGTAGTTGTCGGTTCGTTCCCCATTTGGTGATTCATTTAATTTTAATATTGTTTTTTTTTATTTTATAACATTTGAATATGAACCCTCAACATGCAGTACATTGGATTCGAGTAGAAAGTTGAAAACCGTGTGCCATAATACTGATCCTCTATGCCTGCCCGACAATTCAAGAAAAGGCATTTTTTTTAACTTCACGCTTGTATCCCGCATATAGCTGGATAGACCGAGGAAACCTGAGAACCTAGTGTTAAGACACTCCATTCTCTTTCAACAATTCCGTTCCCCACTTTCCGCCGGTTTGAGCCATTGCGTGCTGAGTGGCGGAACTCAACGCCGCGCTTTGTCTTGTTACCAACCTGTCGCTTTTACAGTCGCACCTTGTGCCTCTGCGCCACGACAGGTGTTAATTTATTTATATATTTGTATTATTATTCTTTTGTAACTTTCGGATAGCTAGAGACAATCTGTTGATACTCCATTGTCCCTGTCCGTATAAGGTAAGTTGATAAATCGATATATACTGTTCAGACCAGCTTAAGTTTTTTCTTTAAATACTGAAATAATTTGATTTCCTTGTTATTTCTTATTTAGCTATTTATTGATTCATTCAATAAAATCAGAAATCCTAATGCCTAATTATATTTTAAAAAAATATATACTATGCAAGTAGACTTATCAACTTATTCACGACCAGTACGCATATATACCAAGATTAGAAAATCTCCCATGGGCGGGATTCGAATCCTAAACCACTATACCCCGTCATGTATTAGCGATATTTTTTCAGCCTTACAACAGCACAAAGTTATAAATAAAATACGTTTTATAATAAACTGTATCATCAATTTCCTACCGCAAATAAAAATCTCAAAGGGATATCGTTTATAATTTGCGAATCCTTCTAACAGAAGCGCTTAGTCCGAGAAAATTTTGTGAATAAGAAATGTAGGCATTCAGAGTTCAACTGAGGCGGTCGAACTTTTTATATGCCAACTTTTCAAGTCACAGTTCGCCTTGTGGAAATATTATATTTGAATTATCGTTTGTTCGTAGAGAAAAATATTATATAATATTTTTTTTTTACAGAATAGTTGGTTAATCAGATAAAATCTGGTGTCACACTTCGTTCTTTGTTTTCTGCCTGATATTGATTGATGAGCTCAACGCCGTGCATTAGCTTTCGTTATACTTTTTACCGGATAGTTAGTTAGGCTGATAAAATCTGGTGTTAAAATACTGTGTATTCTGTCTGATTTCTGCCATTGTTGAGTGGCGGAACTGAACGCCGCGCATTATGTTACCAGAGGTTACAGATCATTTTTTTTATATTTGTAACGCGATAATCAGACATTAATTTCCTACAAGTAGGAGCCCTGAATGAATATTAGTATATTGTTTCCATAAAACAATTCATTTTTTATATGAATGCATTTGTGGCATACACATCGTATCACAGTGGGTCAAGATCTGACTAAAAACTGGTAAAAGCAAATGATTGTGGGTTCGATTCCCATTCCGAAGAATTATATTTAAATTTCTATTTCTTTGCTCTGGTAAGACAAAACGCGGCGTTGACTTCCGCCACTGAACTTTATGTTGAATTTATGTGGCTAAGCGGGATAAAGTGTGAAGCTGAAAATAAATACCTGTTTCACTAATTTATACGAACTACCCCGTTGACGCGTTAACAACGCGTTGCCTAACAACGTATACATCACTTTATATTATGTTAAACCATTGTAGTGTAAGTAACAATTATTTTATTAATTTAATATATTTTTATGCATTATTTAAAAATATATTATCATTCTGCATTCCTTCGCTATATAAACTATAAGTGTGCCAAGTTTCATGCTCCTCCGTCCACGTAATATTCGTAAAAAGGAGTACAAAATTTTTGCTTCACGTATTAATATATGGAATATATTTATACATATATTAAGGAAAACCAAATCACATGCAAAATGTAGTTAACCATACGTCGAATACTTTAAAGGCTTTCGTTTCAGGAAATAAATTGCAAAGAAACGAATATTTGAACTTCGTAAAAGTTGTTTGATTCTTTTTATATAGTGTTCGATATCACATATAACATTGATTTGTGTCTCTATATTATATTAATGGATAAAACGTGTCTTTAGTTACGGGTTCAGTTCTAATACAGGGGAATATTTCTACTTAATAATTAGGATTAGGATTTTAACAAAAAAAGCAAAATCGATTTCAAATAAAATGTACTAAAAAAATATATAATTACATATTGCTATAAAACTACTCGTTAGACTTTAACTAAATTTAAATGACATCACACCAAAAGCACGAGCTATCATAATTATAAAGAATCATCAAAATGGGTTCAGTAAAAAGTTATGTGTGCTACTCTATAGCTTTTTACTGAGTGACACATAAAAAAAATCGAACTGAGAACCTTCTCATTTTTTTCAAGTCGGTAGATATGGGTTGGGTTTGACATAATTTAGTAACGATTATGTGGGGAACAGTGTCTTAACACTAGGTTCTCAGGTGACCTCTGCCTACCCTGCTATATGCGAGATACAGCGTGAAGCTAAGAAAAAGATAATAAAAAAAAAAGATTGTGTGGCACTAAGTTCTCCTGGTTTAGGCCGAACGGAAAAAACGTCAAGAAGGAAATAATACATACACATATACTCACACAAACCCTCTCACTCTCTCACGCACACACACACACAGACACACAATCACACACTTCAGTATATATTTTTTTAATACTACTCCCACACATGTAAACCATTTTAACAAAATTGCATTATGCCTCAATCCGTGAATGAGGTCGCAGACGTCGGAAACGTATTTTACTTGTTATCTAATTAAGGCTCCGACGTTCTTTATTAATTTGTGGAGGCCTTAGAATTTGCAATTTAACTCATTTTCGCGTTACATATCTCGAGAATAGTGAAATTCCTGTAATAAAAGTGTAACATACTTACAAAATGGGTTAATAATGAGTTCTGTAACGTCATAACATATTTTTATTTTATTTTTTTAGCTTCACGCTGAATATGTAGGCAGAGGGAACCTAAGAACCGAATGTTGAGATACTGTGTTCTCTTAAGATTTCCGTTCTCCACTTTCCGCCGAATCAGGTCATTTTTACACGTTTTCTAGAAATGTTTTCTTAATTCGAAGTATGTGATAAGCGCCTTAAAATATTAAAAATAGTTTGTAAGGTTAGATTACGTTTGTGGTGCCAGAAAGAACCTAATAGGTTGTGGGTGGGGAGAATTCATTATCATTTTTTTTCTAAGAAAAAAGAAAATTCTTTAACAAGATTCGGTAATATTTGATTCTATTGTTCTTCTCGTCTCAATTTGAGGTTGTAATATTATAATAGAAGAGAAATCATAGACTAATAATTATTTTCTTATAATGATAACAAAAAATAACAATTTTAATTAAAATTATTTTTGTGTTACTCAAATACAGCAATTTATAAAATAAACGAAGAAAACATACGAGAATAAGCAATGCTATAGAATATAACTATAGCTATTATATATTTGCTATGTTACTCCAAAGATGTATTCAAATTATTTACTTAGTAATTAATTAAACCTTACCCTGCTTTGGTAAGACAAAATGCGGGGTTAGGTTCCGCCACGTAACACGTAACACCTCGATGTCAAGCGAAAAGAGGAGCACAGAGTGTCTTGACATTCTCTCTGGTTACCATGCTACCCCTAAATAGCGCGAAGCTAGATATATTAGTTACTTATTAATTTTATCACGCCTGTAGTGGCGCAGAGGCACAAGCGTGTGACTGTAAACGCGACAGGTTGTGGGTTCGATTCCCACTCCAGAAAATGGAATTTTTCATTTCCTGGGTAACGAGTTCCGTCACTCAGCACGCAATTCCTCAATTCGGCGGAAAATAGGGAACGTAGTGAGCACTAGGTTCCCTCTATCTACCCTGTTATATGCGGGATATAGCGTGAAGCTATGTATATATGTATTAATTTTATCAACGTTGTCCTAGTTAGCTTTTCTTAACTATAAAAAGTGTATTGCCAAAAAAAATCATATATGGGTTAGATTAATAAACGAAATGCTCATAGTTTCGCAGGTCAAAAGATATTTTTTTTAACCTAATTGTCGAATGGGGACACTAGGCTAACGACAATGGAGGCCGTATCTATTGTGACCATGAGTGAAAATCTGCACGGAAATTGCTTTCCCAGTTCTACCTGTTTCATGATATATCCATCTTCATATGTCACTTGCTTCATAGCCGGAGAAGATAAAAAAAAATAATTGAATTACGGAGTGATTTTATTTTGTGGTGTCATTAAATATATATTATGACAAAAATCGACAATTTAGTTTTTAGAAACTGTTTTTAATTTAGTCTATTTTTCTTAAGCAATTAAATATTTTATTAATGGGAAGACTATTTGGATGCCTCAAACGAACAAAAATATATTATTTTAAGCTTATTACTCATCATAATTGTGCAGTCCAGAGGCCATTGAGGCATAGTGGCGGAACATGTGACTGTAAACGCGATTGGTTGTGGGTTCGAGTTCCACCCGGAGAAATGATTATATTTAAATTATCTTCATTTCTTAACTCTAGTAAGATAAAGTGAGACATTTCGGGTGTAAAGCGGTGAATGGAGTGTTTTTACACTAGGTTCTCTACTATGATCACTATGATTATATAAAAACTTTTTAAATGCATTGAGATGTTGATATCTCAAATTCCACGTAATTTCTGGTCAATTTAGTAATACAGAGTAAGTTAGCCGACGATCAATGCTTTATAAAGTTAGAACAAAACACGAAACAAAGCCTTGAAGAAGTAGCTTATTACTTTTGAAATACTTTTCCATTATAACTTTGAATAGCATTTAGTTTTAATATAATAAATAATTAAGATTTTAACGAAAAAAAAAGAAGATCTTCAAATAAAATACACTAAAAAGGGATATTATTACGAATATCTCAAAAACTACTCGACCTTAATTTAGATGGGACTACGTCAGGAGCACAGGTAAAAATAGGTTCATCCAGTAAAAAGCTATGCCGTAAAATATATATAAAAAAAAACAGTCGAATCTTATCGAAGTTGGAACCTCTTAAAAAAATCATTTTTATAAAATATAAAAAAAAATGAACGCAACGACAAGAAGATAACATGACTCGAACCCACGCCTTTCTTGGAAACCGTCCAAGCGCTCTGACCGCTAAGCCATACGTTCTTATCCAGCTATATTAAAATTCTTATACAGTCTAATTCTCTTTACACAGACGTTAACAACAACAATAATTTACATACATACATATATAGCTTCACGCTGTATCCCGCATATAGCAGGGTACGCAGAGGGGACCTAGTGTTTAGACACTCCGTTCCCCACTTTCCGCCGCTGATGAGGCATTGCGTGCTGAGTGGCGGAAGTCAACGCCCCGTTTTGGATTGTTACCAAAGCCAGGAAATGAAAAATTCCATTTCCTGGAGTGGGAATCGAACCCACAACCTGTCGCAATTACAGTCGCACACTTGTGCCTCTGCGTCACGACAGGCGTCTTCAAAAAAAGTTGTTACAAGCAATTAATTTAAAGTTTTGACAAAAACTAAATTGTACTTACTATTCAAACCTTTCAAAAAATACAAAAGTTACCTTAACAAGATCAAATAGTATAATCAAAAAGTTAATCTAAAAAAGAAACACAAGTCAAATGGAAACGAATTGCTTGCTAACTAAATAGCCACGTCTTTTAATCTACTACCTGATATAAACTCAGCTGAAACTGAAAAAAGTACTGTAGAGTTTTCATTTAGATAACTCCTCTTTACTTTAAAACAACTTTTGCCTTTTCCAGGCCTTAGGCAACGAATGTTAAGTAAAACTAACAGTTTGACACTAATTTATTTTGCTAATTGGAAAAAGTTATGTTTTTAGTATGGTATTGATTTATAAGAAGAAATGTGGGTAAATTTATTCGTATATATTAGCCTACAGAGTAGGGTAGGGGATTCAAATTCGGTACGATGAGTTCGCCATTTTAATTTTTTGATCTGATTTTAAAAAACGCCTGTCGTGACGCAGAGGCACAAGCGTGCGACTGTAAACGCGACAGCTTGTGGGTTCGATTCCCACTCCAGGAAATGTAAAACTTAGTATTTTCATTTCTTAGGTTTGGTAACAAAGCAAAGCGCGGCGTTGAGTTCCGCCACTTAACACGCAATGCCTCAATTTGGCGGAGAGTGGGGAACGGAAATGTTGAAAGAGAATGGATTGTCTTAACACTAGGTTCTCTGGTTCCCTCTGCCTACCCCGGTATATACTGGTTGCAGCGTGAAGTTAAAAAAAACTAAGAGGTTCTCAATTCGACTTTTAATGTGTGTTACTGCATATTTTTTTACTAGGTCATCTAATTTTGGTGATTCTTGTTTATATGATACCTAGTACTTCTGATGTGCTTCCATATAAGTCTTGTTATCCACTTTCCGCCCGAATTCGAAATCTTGTTATTAAATGTGCTAAGCAGTGGCAATCAACGCCGTGTTTTGCCTTACTAGAGAGCCCAACTACCTACCTAACTTCACGCTTTATCCCTAGCGGGGTGGTCAGAGAGAACGGAGCGCCAAACGCTACGGTCCCTGCTTACCTCTTTAGCCTCGTCCACAGTCATTAATCTCTTCATGCATGCCCTCCGGGGGGTTCTCATGCTTTTTACGTGACCTTCCTCCATTATCACTGTGTTCTCGAAGGTCAACCGAGGTCTCCTCTTACCTCTCTTGCCGCTCACCTTTGCTTCATATATCTTTCTCACCATTCTTTCATCACTCATCCTCTCGACGTGCCCAAACCACCTGAGCACGTTCTTCTTCATTCTTACTATAACATCCTCGCTTATACCTGTCTTTCTAAGTATCTCTTTCTTGCGAATTCGGTCAGCCTAACTGACTCCGTATATTCTCCGAAGAGATCGCATCTCTACACTATACTAGAGAGCGATATCTATACTAGAGAGCCGGATACTAAAAATAATTTAAATATAAGCATACCCCGAGTGAGAATCGAACTCACAACCATCGTGTTTCCAATCGACCACTGTGCCACAAAGACCTTAACTTGACTTTCCTTCCTTTTATTATAGTATACTCGTAGATAATTGAATCATGCATAATGATACTTAAAAAGATTACACGCACGTATCCATACCCTTGACATTCACATCACATTTGTCAATCTCACTGTCTAACATACGTCAATACTTATTTTTGTTTAAGTCTATTATATATCAGTACTAGCTGTTACCCGCGGCTTTGCTTGTTACCAATGGCACTCCATATTACATACTATAGTGTATACGCGTTAATTAAACGGCTTTGAAGTCCTTTAAGTTTTTTTGACAAATAATCATGTTTTCCAAAATTTTTTTTTATAAAAAGTATCCTATGTCCTTTTTAATACCTCTAAGAATATGTGTACAAAGTTTCATCACAATCGGTGTAGTAAATTTTGGCTTGAAAGCGTAACAAACAAACTTACATGGACGTTTATAATATTAGTAGAGATATACGTATATGTGTTTTAATACACAATGTGGCTTCAAATAACTCGATTTGCAACCGTTCCACTGAACATAAAGTAAGGTTTCTCTAATGTATGAGAGCACGTGGTGCAACTGATATGTGTGAATATTTCCTTGAAAGGTGACACAAAATTTAATAAGGTTATAGGTTCTTCTTTGAAATTTAACGTATTACGACGAGCGGAGTGGTTTATTTTGCGACCGACTTCAGAAAAAGAAGTATTCATAATAATTATATTGTGCATTTAATATAAGCAAATAATTGATATATTTTTGTGTTAAAGTTATAATTTTTTTTTTAACTTTACGCTGTAACCCGCATATAGCAGGGTAGGCAGAGGGAACCAGAGAACCTAGTGTTAAGACACGCCGTTCTCTTACAACAATTTTGTTCCCCACTTTCCGCCGAATTGAGGCATTGCGTGCTGAGTGGCGGAAATCACGCCGCGCTTTGCCTTATTTCCAAACCCAGGAAATGAAAATACTAACATTTTCTGGAGTGGGAATCGAACCCACAACCTGTCGCGTTTACAGTCGCACGCTTGTGCCTCTGCGCCACGACAGGCGTTAAAATATTCAATTTTCTAAATTTTAATTTAAACATAGCTATAGTAGAGAATATATACATACATACATACATACATACATACATTGATATGAGTACAATATTTGCATACCATAACATCACTTCGCTCTCATGAATAGTCATTATCATATCTAGCCCCAGTATCACAGTATCCATGCTTGGAATACTAAATATACATATTTTGATATTTAACGGTGTTTATAACTTTCGTCTTTAAAAATATTAACATTCTGGACATGGCGCGGCGTTTAGTTTCGCCATGTAATATACAATGCCGCGAATTCGGGTGGAAACGGAGTGTCTTGACACTAGACTCACTCTACTCACTCTGTCTACCCAACTATGCGGGATTTTTTTACTTTATGTATTGATTGTTTAATACGTGATAGAATTTTACTAAAAATATCATATAATAGGTTATTTGTATTAAAAATATTTTTATATCTCTAGTGAAGTAAAATAGAGTCAAATTCCGAGTAAAGTTTGTTGCCTTCTAGCTAGCAATACATCTCTAAACTGTGCGGAAAGTGGAGTATTGAGTTATTTATCAATAGATTTTAAATATATTTTTCTATATCAATTCACAAGTATTTATACATACATACATAGCTCCACGCTGTATCCCGCATAGAGCAGGGTAGGCAGAGGAAACCTAGTGTTAAGACACTCCGTTCCACTTTCCGCCAAATTGAGGCATTGCGTGCTGAGTGGCAGAACTCAACGCCGCGCTTTGCCTTGTTATCAAACTAAGGAAATGAATAATTCCATTTCCTGGAGTGGGTATCGAACCCACAACCTGTCGCGTTTACAGTCGAGTATTTATTATATTTTTTTATAACAATAAGCTCTCCATATTTATTTTATTAAAGGTCATCTTCGTGCATATGACTGTAAACACGATTGTTTAAGGACTGTTTTAGACTCTCATTCAGTGATATTATTATATTTAAACTGTTTTCCTTTTTCGCCAAGAGGTCATTAAGTCAAATCGTGGCGTTGAGTTCCGCCTCTTAATACACAATATCTCAAATTCGAGCGGAAAGCGACGAAAGGTCTTGACACTAATTTCTCTTTAACTATGCTAGCCGGATTAAAGAAAAATAAAGAATATTAAGCACATTACTTATAAAGGTAGAAGGAAAACGTAAAGATATTTTAGCAGCAAATATATTTTCAAATATGAAAATTGACCGGAAAACTTCTAGCGAAGTAGAGCTCGTAAGTAAGTTTTGAACTTTATATGAATGTTCACGTTTTATAAACTGTCAAGAGCACTACTCTTTATGGAGAGACGATCGGTTCTTTATATTATAAATATATTGTATGTAATGTATTTTTATATTTTTTTTAATATCATTTATAATCATGGCATTTTGTGGCATTTCCTCCCTGTAAGAACGGGGTTTAAATACGGTTCCCCTCAGCTGCTGGCTTCAATATACTATCATATATGCTATGACATATAGTTTCTTTTATATACGTTATAGTTCCAAGTTCGATCTCGTTCAGAAAAATGCTTTTTCATTATATTCAAAATAAATGCTTTGCGAGATAAAGCGTGAAACTGCAAAATATTAAATTATGTATGGCATATGGCATACAGTTCTGCTCTCCGATTTTTATTCTGCTATGTATTCTCTATAGTAGGCTATACGTAGACACAGTGGCTTAATACTTTACTTAAGACCGTATTACATTAAAACAATAACAAAACGGATTATATAAATAAAATGCAATAAATTGTACAATTATTACGAACAATTCAAAAACTACTCGTCAGATCTTAACTGAATTTAAATGACAACTATTTATATATATATTTTTTTAATAGCTTCACGCGGTATCCCGCATATAGCAGGGTAGGCAGAAGGAACCTGAGAACCTAGTGTTAAGACACTCCGTTCCCAACTATTTATATAACAGCTAGAAATAATCAAAAATATATTTGGAACACTAAAACATAACGGTTTATACTATTTTCTTGTATTCCTCGTCCTGGCAAATATATCAGGTTCATACTATGAAAATATTGTATTGTCGTCGAATTTGGACACATTTTCAAGCTAATTGACACCGAAAGCGAGCCAAAATAGCGTAGCAAGATGTTTCTTACATTCATAGACAGATAAATATAATAAAAGTGTGTTAAAAATATATCTTATACAATAATTATCATTATTATATTAAATTTAATATTAAAATAATCACTTTTTATGTAAAAATCTATAATATTAGTTAATATTTGAACAAAAGAAGAAAATTGACTTCTAAGAAAAAGTTATTAAAAATATTACAAATAACTCAAAAACGAACAGTCAAATTTTAACTACATTTTAGGGTACATATAAAAAAGAACCATCTAAATTGGTACACTCAGTAAAAACTTATGTGGCAACACACATTAAAAAAATACAGTGGAGTTCTCTACCTCCTTTTTTGGAGTCGGTTAATAAATTAAAGATTACTAATTTTCTAACTAAAAAAATAATATATTTACTTTGATCAATACATATTTAATTCTATTATATTATACTTTTATTTTTATATCGATGACTGTTAAAGAGTACTCATACAGGAAAATTGTTGATGTATCTCTGTATTTACCTAAAATTCATATGTAGGAAAGCGGAAAGCTGTTATTGGCTTTGTTTCTTTGTAAAAGTATTTTATATGTTATTTATAAATCACAAAACATACAAACATCTTCTATTAAAGATAATATATTGTCGTTTTTTTTTTGAGAAATAAACAAAATTAAATAAAAAACAGAAAATTACTAATCTATTACTAAAAGTATAGACCGTGTATTTGTGGTGTTAAAAAAAAGGGTTATTTTACTTTTTTAAATTACACCATACTTAATGCTCTCGTAATAAGTCAAAGTGCGGTGCGTTGAGTTCCGCCACTCAGCTCGTAATGCCGAAGAACGGAGTGTCTTAACACTAGGTTCTTAGGTTTCCTCTGCCTACCCTGCTATATGCGGGATACAGCGTGAAGCTAAAAGAAAACCATATCTAATAATGGTATACATTATGTTTTTTCGACATTACTCATAACTTTCATCATTATAGAACAAAACAGGAATAAATTTCTAAATACAAATTATGGGAATTTCACTTTGCAATATAATTCATTTTTTGTTTTTTCCGCATAGCAGAGTAGGTAGAAAGAACGTAGTGACCAAATTTGAGCCATTGAGTGTTAAGTGGCGGGACTTAACGCCGCGCTTTATCCATCCAGAGCAGGTGAATAAAAAATATATTTTTTTAGCTTCACGCTGTATCCCACATATAGCAGGGTAGGCAGAGGGAACCTGAGAACCTAGTTAAGACACTGTTCTCTTTTAATATTTCCGTTCTCCACTTTCCGCTTTTCTAGGCATTGCGTGCTGAGTGGCGAAACTTAACGCCGCGCTTTGCCTTGTTACCAGACCCAGGAATAGAAATATTAAATATTATTTACTGGAGTGGGAATCGAACTCACAACTGTGTCGTGTCTACAGTTTGTGCCTCTGTGCCACAACAGGAGTTACATATTACATAATTAAATATAGGTAATCATTTCCTTAAGTGGGAGTCGAACCCATAACCATCCCGTTTACAGTCATACACTGTCGTATATTACTAAAAAAATTAAAAACTATATTACAATTCTACTACAATTATATTAAAAAAAGAACAATTCTTCTTAAACGAGACATCAATCACTGAAACTGAAAACAATTTGTTGACTTTACGCTTTCTATTAGTGTTCACGTTTTTCTGAATTTTACTGAATACTGACTATTCTGATTTTTTCAAATAGTGAAAAAATAATTTCAGCTTAAAACTTATAAATCATAGAAACACAAATTGGCCCTCTTTGGAATATCATCAGAAAATCTTACAGGCTCTTTATGTTTTTTTAAAAGAAGCTGACCTAGTGTATTGGGAGAGTGTCTGGCTGTAAATATGTCTCACGGTGAATAGGAGTGGTTATGGGTTCCATTCTCACTTGGGGAAATAATCCTTTTTTATTATTTTTACAGCTTTACGCTGTATCCCGCATATAGCAGGATAGGCAGAGGGTTTTAAGACCTGGTGTTAAGACATTCCATTCCCACTTTCCGCCGAATTGAGGCATTGCGCGCTGATTGGCGTGACTCAACGCCACGCTTTGCCTTACTACCAAACCCAGGAAAATAAAAATACTAAACTTTTACATTTCCTAACTTATATTCTGCGCCACGACAGGCCTTAACTAATACCTATATACATAACATATAAGTTTATTTTTAATCAAAATCAGAAGTTAGAAGATACTTTGAGTTAAGTCTCCTTGATTTCAATCCATACCATATGATATAAATGCAAAACGGAGAGTGGAGTAATTTCAAATATTTTTGTCTATTATAAGAATCAGAATATAAGAAAAAATATAAAATATGTACGTATCTATTTATAAAAGAGACGAATTCAAAGTCAAAAATGTCTCTTAATACGGGCCTAAGCGTGCAATAATTGCGAGTATACGAAATGAAAAGTTCACATATTGCTTGTACGATTGTTTAAAGTTAAATAAATAAATATTTATGTGTTTTACTCAATGTATTAAAGTTATAAATACTGTAGAATTTTAAAAGGGTTAGGTTGTATCGAATGGTAATAAAACGATTTTTAAAATATTCTTTATTTATCAAACGCGACAGGTTGTGGGTTCGATTCTTACTCCAGGAAATGGAATTTGGAAAGTGGCGAACGGAGTGTCTTTACACTAGGTTCCCTCTGCCTGCCCTGCTATATGCGGGATACGGCATGAAGCTACGAGTATGTATGTATGTAAGTACGTTTAAAATTTTTAAATATTTTGTTAGAACGATCTGGAAAAAAATAATAATATATGCATAAAAATTGCAGGGTAGTTAAAGAAAACCAAGGGTAAAAACACTATGTTGTCTACATTCGGTCTGAAATAAAGACATGGCTTGTTGAGTGGCGGAACTCAACACCACGCTTTTTTCTACTGGAACAGAAAAAACGAAAATAATTTAAATGTAATCATTCCCTCGAATGAGAATCGAACCCACAATCACTCACGTATTAAAATATAGTAGTGGCCCCGGTGACGCGTTAACAACGCGTTTTCTTTATAATTTTCGTTATTTTCGTGAAAAGGGATCCAAAGTTTTTGCTTCACGTATTTATATACAAATTTAAAATGTTTTCCTACCGCTAAAAACCCAAACTATCTCTTCAAATAAATTTAAAATATCTAATATCGTTACGATTTTTATAATAACCGATATTCGTTACGACATATCGTATAGTCGTAATGTAAACTAGCTGAAATCGAGTGGAGGGAGCTTTCCCAGGCTCCAGGGGTAGCTTACATAACGCTCGGCGGATGTACGTCGGCGTGCTATCTCTGTCTTTCATTCTAAAGTCATGTACTGTATGGTGAAGATTTTTCTCGATAATTGATTATTATTAGTAATTGTTTTTTTTTTTTAATTTTGAAGTTATATTATTTATTGCTGTCTTTTAGGTTGGATTTTTGTCCCATTGTTTTTTTGTCTATAAGTTAAAATATTTAATTTTTTTAATATTCTTTTAAAGATTTTTCACAGTTAAGATAAATACTTTAGAGAAATATTTTAGTAACGTATATAGAATTTAGTCTGCTCCTTAAAACCTACTTTTAGAAACGTATATAATTAAACTGTTTTATTTATTATGTGTGATTTAATCAAATTTTAATGTAAAATACACAATTGAATTAACATATAATAGCTCATTGAAGTTAAACTGTATTCATATATGACAACTCCTCTTTCAAAAATGATCGCCACAATACTGTAAATAAAATTACAATATGTTTTTTTAAAGTCATATTATATTATTCCTTATATACTTTCTCCAATATTATAATATTAACAAATTTTATCAATAAAAGTATCTATTAGAAATAATTTTGCTGGAAGAAGGAGAATCGGCCGCAGAAAAAAGTCATGGCTTAGGAACATCCGCGAATGGACGGGAATCAAAAGCGCTGTAGAGCTATTCCATGCTGCCAGGAATAGGACTGAATATGCGAAGCTGACTGCCAACCTCGAATGTCAAAACATATTTAGTTAGAGAGGCACTAAAAGAAGAAGAAGATTAGAAATAAATACAATAACAGAAGTTAAAAAAAAAATACTATACATTTCATATGAAACAAAACGTAACTAAAAAAAATTCAACCAAACACATTCCATTATATAACCAACCAGTCAATATTACGTCAAAACGACGATCGTCGGTGGGAAAGCGAGCTCAGTATGCATTCAGCTTTACAGTGCCCCGCATGCCGACCGCGCTAACATTTACGTAGTAAGCCTTGAGCTGCGGACGAGACGCACGTCTCACAGACGAACATCAATTCTAATTCGTATAGAAAATATTATAAAAAATAATAAAATTTCTAGCCTGAATATTTGCCGCGATATATGAAAAATTATTTAAAAGTGTAGTTTTGAAAGTGCATCGTTCCCGGGATTGTTATAGCAACGCATGACGTCAAGTTCAGGGGCGGCTGGTGCATTTTCGTTCAATAAACAGCCTTGTAGCTGCTTGTTTCCTACGGATTTGTTTACGTTACTAAGGTTGGTTGTGTGTTTTATTTTATATCTTCCACTGTATTGAGGAATTACGGAACTAAACGCCGCGCAATATCTTTTTTAATTTAGATACTTTTAGGTATTTCTAAGTACATTGATTGTTAAATGTCGTTATTGTTAATGTCTACTGTAATGGTGGAACAGGTTGGTAATAATGTTGAGGATTAATTTATTTTAAGTTTAATTTGTATGCAAAAGTACTTTTTTTACAAATCTGCGAAGGAGTGACAATTCACTCCGTTCTCCATTTTCCAATTTAATGAGATTTCTAATATCGATCTTTATTTAATTTAACTCGACTATGGATAATAACAAATATAATGAAAAATACAGCAAATAAATTGATTGGAAATAATAATAAAATAATCTTAAAACTCGACTGAGATTAAAAATCATTACTATCACATACATATAGTAGAGTCAGCCACTTCCCATAAAAATCAAATATTTGTTTCTTTAATATTTTGTACACAGTAATATACAGAAGAGGTTTTTTAAAACTCAATTCGTTGAGTGTTGCTCTCAGAGATTGCATAGCGTATACTGCATTCAATGTCAAAATCATTTTCGTGTCCTAAATACATTTCTATGATTACATGAATACACTGTGATATGTTGTAATTAAATATTAATTATTATTTAATCATTATTGTCGTAAATTAATGAGTTTATGTCATTATTTTAGGTAATTAATGAGATAAGATGATTATTTTCTGTGGATCGGTTTAAAATTTGTATGATTGTTTTAGTATCTAAATTGGATATTAATATTATTTCATGAAAAACATATACTTATGAGATATTGGAAGTTAAGTCTAATATTAAGGATATGCGTGTTTTCTTACTTCGTTGATAAAAGAATTGACATACAATTGTGTGGCAATTTCTATAAATAATACTGACAGTTATTTAGTATTTATAAGTAAGTAAATTTGAGCTTAATTTTGGCTTGCCTACTTTTTACATATATCTTATATTACAATAATAGAAATGTAACATCAGAATTTTTTGTTTGGTGGTAGGAGGTTCGTCCTCCGACTGGCTCGCGACCACTATCATGTCAAAGACGAACCGCCAAATATCTTATGATGTGTTCCGGTTCGATGGCATGTAAGCCAGGTTTTCCCCTTTCCCACCCATCCTTTCCCCAAAATGTGGTGGCTCCGATAGCGGACTACTACATTATCCTCCCTTTCCATCTGTATCCTCTAGGTTGGCAACGCACCTAGTACATCTCTTGTGTCGTAGATGTTCATGGGCGAAGGTAACCTACTTACCATCTACTACTTACCATCAGGCGGTCCTTCTGCTCGTTTGCCATACGGTATCCATAAAAAAAAAAAAAGAATATTTTTTTTTATCTTTCATAGTTAATATAGAAACTACTGTGGCGCAGTGGAAAATGTCTATCACGACTGATGTGGATTAGATTCCCAATACAAGATAATTTATTTTAATTTATTTTTTCTTGTCTCTAGTAAAAGATAAGGCAGAAAGTAGAGAACGGAATGTCTTAACACTGGATTCTCTTGAAGTACCCTGAAAAATTGTAAAGCTATTTTTTTAAGTTATGTACTATTTTAATATTATATCGTCTTTTTCTCTAAATATGTATTTTGTAGGTAAAAGAGAAAGAGAAGAATAACATTTATCAAAGAAATGAATTGTAATTTAGAACGTAACTGCTGTAATATTTCTGCTAAGAAAAACAAAATCATTTATTTATCTCTTGACACAAAGGGAATGGAAGCTTGGAACCTGTCTTTTAATAGATTGTATAAATGTCGATCTGTTTAATTACGGATTTATTTCAATAGTTTTCTAAAGGTTAATAAAAAAGGAACAACATTTTCTTTACTCATCTCTAATTATACCAGTTGGGCAGAAAAAGAAATAGTCTAGGTACTTGAGTAGCTTCACATTTTTACCTACATAGCAAGTTAGGCAGAGAACAGCGTGTGCGAACAGCGAAGAACAAAGTGTCATGACATTTTGTTCTTCGCTTTCTGACCGAAATCGAGACATTGCGTGTAGAGTATGAACTCAACGCCGCTCTTCGTCTTTTCAGAACGGAGATAAGGAAATTATTTATATATAAACCTGCCCCCAAGTGAGAATCGAACTGATAACCGATCGTGTTTACAGTCAGACACTGTACTACTGCGCCACGATGGCGTCTCTACCATCTCTAGAAATATCTATACTACTTTTAAAGTAATCCTATGACAAAATATGTGAATCGAACTTCAGACATCTAAAACTATAGTTATCACGCTACCACTGCACTTAAAGGATCTAACAACCAACACAGCACATACAGGATATATAAATTAGCTGTATCCGCAAATTCGTATGCGTGTATAAAACCTAGAAATTCTCTCTTAGTGTTCTCCAACACTTTTCAAAGCTCCTGCCTACTTGCCAAATTTCAGCCTTTTATGGCACCTGCCATATTTCGCCTGTACATTGTCTGTCAGTCACTCAGTAACCCAAGCGTTTTATCATTATAATAATGCATGAAGGTAAACTTAAAGGTAAACTTTGTACCCCTTTTTATGGCAACTATGAGGACGGAAGAGTATGAAATTTGGCATAGTTAAAGTTTATATAGAGAAGAAGTGTAGAAAACGTTATATATAATATATATAATAAGCTATGTATGTATGTGTGTATTGTATTTGCTTTTTAGCATGAATATGAACTAAACTTGTCATACAAAATTCCAACATACCCACTTCAATTTACTTTATTTTCAAAAAAACAAATAAGTACCTACTAATTATATAACAATGTTTGACTATCTATTTACTATTTTTTTTTAACTTCACGCTGTATCCCGCATATAGCAGGGTAGACAGAGAGAACCTGAGAACCTAGTGTTAAGACACTCCGTTGTCTTACAACAATTCCGTTCACCACTTTCCGCCGATTGAGGCATTGCGTGCTGAGTAGCGGAACTCAACGCCGCACTTTGCCTTGTAACCAACCCAGGAAATGAAAAGTTCTATTTCCTGGAGTGGGAATCGAACCCACATCCTGTCGCGCTTACAGTCGCACGCTTCTGCCTATGCGCCACGACAGGCGTTTCTTCTTTCTAAGTATTATATAATAATTTAATATTTAGAAATATATAAAATTAATAAAATAAATATTACACACACAACCAAGGGTTTGACAATGATTTTTATGTAAAATGAGATATCCGTTGCTAAGGCAAATCGTAAACAGGGTCTTTAGTGTACATATATACTAGATTCTATTTCAACTAGGCTTCATGGCCTACAATTATTTATTCAAGAACTTAAATGACAATAGAATAAACCTGTCTAACTTGTTAGTATGTGGAAGGACGTCAAACAATGAATCATTCTTAGGTTACAACTATAGTATTATGTAGTTAAATAACTACCTTATAAGTATGAATCATGAATTTGATTATCATATATTGGTCAATTGATGTGGTGATTCAATAGAAAAATAGTTGTGTTACTAATTGAAGTATTTTAATTCGTTTTTTTTTAATAATATATATTTTTAAGTAGATATTTTTTTCTCCAGTGCATTTTTCATGCGTTTAAAGATACTAGTGTCTCCGTTGACGCGTTGACAACGCGTTGACTCGTAAAAAGGAATCCAAAGTTTGTGCTTGATGTATTTATATATAGATTTTTCGTAACTTAACGCCGACTTTCTTCATAAGTAGGTTTCAAACACAAGTTTTATATTTATGAAATGAATTTAAAAAATATTTATTTTTAAATTAGCTAAACAAGGGACTTGAAAAATTTCGACACAAATAAATTTAACTTAATGGGCTAATTAATCATAATTATTAATGATTAAATATTTAAAGCATTGCATTATAAGCAACTATATAATATATCAGGGTAAAATGCAATGTTTGGTACAAAACTTACTTCATTTATAATTAGATAAAAAAATAAATAACAAATTGAGTCAAGTAAATAGCGGTTGTCTGTACACACGATTGGTCGTGGATTCGATTCCAATGCGGAGAAATGATAATATTTGAATTATTTTTATTTCAGCCTTTTATGTCACGCCTGTCGTGGCGCAGAGGCTGAAGCGTGTGACTGTAAACGCGACAGGTTGTGGGTTCAATTCCACTCTAGGGAATATAAAAGTTTAGTATTTTAATTTCCTGGGTTTGGTAACTATGCAAAGCGCGACGTTGAGCTCCGCCACTCAGCACGCAATGCCTCGTTTCGGCGGAAAGTGGGGAACGGAGTGTCTTAACACTAGATTCTCAGGTTCCCTCTGCCTATCCTGCTATATGCGGGATATAGCGTGAAGCTAAAAAAATATATTTCTTCGCTCTAACAAGACTAAGCGCAGCGTTGAGTTCCGCCACGTCCAAGCAAAGTCTTAACGGACGAAAAGTGGACCATGGAGTGTTTAGACACTAAGTTCTCTCTGAACACAAAAAAATAAATAAAAACAGTAATTAAACTAAATTAAATCAAAATCAAGTGATAAATATTTTTTCCAACCAAATACGCACTATAACACACCAGCCAAAAGAATTCCCATACATTTCATAATATTATTAGCGTCAATACTTAGGTTGTTTGGCTTACTTATTTTGCCATTGTAAATTAAGTTCTAAAGTCTAAACAATAAAAGCTATTTAAGCTTTTTTTGTGTATTAGAGATTTGGTCGAGGTCTCATTGCGTAACGAATGTTGACATCGCAATCGGTGATGGTGTGGTGGGAGTGTACCATAAGTTTATGTACCTTTTTGGTTCCACATAAAGAAAAAATAATCAAGCTTTAATATTGCTATAAATAAAATAATGTTATAAATTGGTTTATATAGTTATTAATTTCTAGTAACGTAATGTCTCGAATTCAAACCCTAAGCGGTGAACGGAGTGTCTTAACACCTGATTCTTACTGTTATGCGGTTGAACTCCGCCATTCAAAATGCAGTATCAAATTCTACTTCACTTTGAAAATAAATATATTTATTGACTTATATTTTTTCTAATGAGAGTAAAATAATTATATTTTTTTTCAATCGTTGATATTAATTAATAAATAACGTTGTTGGGAACGGTATTGTTGAAAGAGAACGGAGTGTTTTAACACTGGGTTCTCAGGTTCCCTCTGCCTACCCTGCTATATGCGGGATACAGCGTGAAGGTAAAAAAGAACAAATAAATAACTTTGAAAATTATTTTCAATGGTAATTTGTTTATCTACTACATTTTTATATGTCATAGAGAAAATCTGAGGATAAATCATTCCATTTTTCATTTTTCATGCATTTAAAAACTCCATGCCACTCCTTATCTGAGTCATAATGACATGTTTTTTATAAGTATATATTTACTTCAAGGTTTCTTAGTTATTCTTATAAAGTATAATCTATAGTTACTTATATATTAAAAAAATAATACTATAGTAATAGTATAGTAAATGGCATTTTTTTAGTTCCATACAATTTTTCTTTTTTTTGAATCATAAAATCAAAGTACAAATAACGTTGCTGACCTAAAACACGTGCCTACGCTGAATGGTAAACGCATAGAACTCGTTCCAAGTACGTGCTTGCAACTACTGTACGTCATAATCTGGTAGTTAGCTTATTCAAGATTTTTCCTTCTTATATAGGTATAGGAATATTATGAATGTGAATGTAAGTTTGTTTGTTACGCTTAACGCCAAAACTACTCTACTAAAAGATTATTATAAAACTTTATACACATATTTTTAGACGTATTAAATAGAACATAAGATACCTTAACATCTAAGATAACGCCTATCGTGGCGCAGAGGCACAAGCGTGCGACTGTAAACGCGACAGGTTATGGGTTCGATTCCCACTCCAGGATTTTTTTTTCATTTCCTGGGCTTGGTAACAAGGCAAAGCGCGGCGTTGAGTTTCGCCACTTAGCACGCAATGCCTCAATTCGGCGGAAAGTGAGGAACGGATTGTCTAAACACTAGGAATCCTCTGTTTACCCTGATATATTCGGGATACAGCGTGAAACTATGTATAAGATGCTTTTCATTACAAAATATAAATTAACTCATATAAGGACTATACACTTTAATATATAGTATGGACTGTCATTGGATGTGCAAGCGAAGCCGTAACAGCTAGTATAGCTAAAAGTCATTGCATATAAAATATTATATAAAGAAGGTAGCATCATGCACGCAGAACAGTCAGAGTGATCCTAGTGTTAAGACACTCCGTTCACCGCTTTCCACTCGTATTCGAGATATAGCTTGTTAACTCTACCACGTTGTCTTACCAGAACGAAGAATTAAAAAAAAATATGGTAATGAATCCTCGAGTGGGATTCGAACCCGCAACTAATAGCGGTTACAGTCAGTTGTTGTTCCACTGTGCGACGATGGCCTCTATTGTATTTATATAGTTATAATTTACCTATTTTATTTTATAAGGAAATCGTTGTATAACCGCGATGTGATTACATGAATAGATTTTTTTAGACTAAAAACACATTCGAGTTGCTTATTGATCGACTTTAAAAGGAGGAAGTTCAACTCGACTGTGTTTCTGCATAACTTTTAGCTGGATGAATCAGTTTTGGTGATATTTTCTATATATTATAGCTAGTGCTTCTGAAGTGGCCCCATTTAAATTAAGTATTAATCTAATAAGATCGAAGTAGTTTTTGAGTTATTTTATTTGAAAACGGTTTTTTTTTTAAATATCATCGTAAATTTTTAACATATTCGAGTTGTATATATTTCATAAGATCTTTGCATTTCGTTATTTTGACAGTTAAGTTAAATTAATTAATGTTTACCGAATTAATCGCTTATATTTTGGTGTGCAAAAATATATACATTTTAGAAAATCCGACGCTTAGTAAGTAAAGTGCCTTCCTGTCGTCTGCGGTTTACCTATTACCAACTAATCTGGTTGAAATAGTATGATTTAAAAACGGATTTTCATACATCATATTAATATAATAAAATTAAAAAAATAATAATAATATTACTGTTTTATATATATATTCATTAAGCTTCTAACTGTGAACAAATAAGGAATTAGACTAAAACATGATGTTGACGTCATAGGTTTGTACGGCGTTAGAAAGTGAAAGATGCTTTTGTACCTCTAGTGCTAAGCAACTTTTACTTATAATTCAAATACCGATACGTGTGGTAAAGTAAGTTGTTATGCTTAAACTTATTGCATACAAAAAATCAGAAATATTGTTTAATGAATTTTTTCCTTATTCTGTAGTACTTAAAAAATATAATTATTATATATTGAAATTATGTTTTATAAAGAATCTTTACCTTTTTTGCAATTTAGGTAATGAGAATCTAATGATAAAAACTTCCGTTCTCTAATTTCCGTCCGAATTGAAATCATTACGTGTTAGGTAACAGAACTCATCACTACATTTATGATATGTTATAAGAGCAAGGAATTGTAAATTATTTAAATAAAATAGACCTGTTGTGGCGCAGAGGCACAAGCGTGCGACTGTAAGCACGACAGGTTGTGGGTTCGATTCCCACGCCAGAAAATGAAAATATTAAAATATTTAAAATATATTTAGTATTTTTATTTCCTCGCTGTAAACGCGACAGCTTGTGAACTTGATTCCCATTCCAGGAAATAGAAAAGTTTAGTATTTTCATTTCCTGGGTTTGATAACAAGGCAAAGCTAACTACCCTAAATAGGGATCTAACCTATGACCATCGCATTTACAGTCCCACTGTGTCTTAAGAACCACCTCGAAAAGTAAAAAATCTGAAAATTGACATGTAATTAAATTTTCATACATGGTAAGGTACTTCACAAATTGTCATTACGTTTCGCAAGCAACAATAAGATTGTTATTTTCCGGTGCGCCCATAAGTGAGTTTAATTATATTACAAGAGTAGGTACATCTTAATAATCTCAAGTGGCTCCCTATCCGACTTCGCAGGAATACTCACGTTCTGTGTCTTCTCTATTCTGTCCTGTTTAATCCTTCGACTCCTCCTTATTTAAAACAAAAATTCAAGTTCCTTCATGAAACCCACTGCCGCTCCCTTCGTTCCGACAAAAACCGGTTACTTGAAATTCCTCTCCACTCTTCTTCCTTTTCCTCAAATTCCTTTTCTATAAAAGCTGCCCACCTATGGAATAGTTTACCGCTTGAAATAAGATGCGCCAAAAGTTTATTTATTTTTAAAAAGCTACTTAAGAATCATTATTTAAATATTTAATTTTGGGCCTTTGTTTATTTATTTATTTTCTTTTGAGACATATAATCTATATAATGTCTATTTATGTATGTATGTATGTATGTATGTATGTATGTATGTATGTATGTATAAAAAAAAAATATGTATGTATGTATGTATGTATGTATGTATGTATGTATGTATGTATATATGTATGCATGTATTTATGTATATATGTATGTATGCATGTATGTATATATGAATGTATGTAAGTATGTATATAATTATGTATTTAGTTTGTATTTTTAATTAACATATATTTAA
>JAKGSA010000823.1:70063-82559 GCA_033558755.1 Philaethria dido | reverse complement strand
GTTGAGTACCGCCAATCAATTCTTGAATTTTTGCGAAACGTAGAGAAAGGGGAGTTTTGACACTAGGTTTACTTTGATTATCCTACTGTACGGCGTAAAGTTCTACGACACTTTCTACGAAATTGCTCTTCATAAATCATTTCTAGCGGTTCTGTTAGCCCTTTAAAGAGGATTTATCCCTTATTATATTTCAAGTCATTAACTCCTCGTTTTGTTGCGTTGAGATTTTTTTGTTTGGCTTAAGTACCTACTATGTTTCTGTATATTTGGATGTAGACGTACATAATTAGTAATTTTTATGATTTTATATAAAAAAAGACTTGGTTGAAATAAAATACACTAAAAATATTGTTTTTTTTTAACTTCACGCTGTATCCCGCATATAGCAGGGTAGGCAGAGGGAAGCAGAGAATCTAGTGTTAAGACACTCAATTCTCTTTCAACATTTCCGTTCCCCACTATCCGCCAAATTTTGCGTGATCATTGCGTGTTGAGTGGCAGAACTCAACGCCGGGCTTTGCCTTGTATAAGCCTATTATAAATATAAATTTTAATAATTAAATAAATAAATACAAAAATAACACAGCATAATATACTAAAATATAAGAACATTATATTTATAGCTCAATCTACACTGATAACCGATGTTAGCATCAAGGTCCGTGACAACATTCAATTACTGTTGACGGCAGGTAGCAATATATTAAAATTGCTTATAAACAGTGACTACTATAGTGGGGAACGGAATTGTTGAAAGAGAATGGAGTGTCTTAACACTAGGTTCTCTGGTTCCCTCTGCCTACCCTGCTATATGCGGGATATAGCGTGAAGTTAAAAAAAACCTACTATTACTGCATACGAGTATACTATACATTTTTTTTAACTTCACGCTGTATCCCGCATATAGCAGGGTAGGCAGAGGGAACCTGAGAACCTAGTGTTAAGACACTCTGTTCCCCACATAAACATATAGTGTACATAATGTTTGTTCAAAGACAATCTTACTTTTAATTTCGTTATTTGTATTTGTTGGGATAGTTTATTATAGATATTTTTTTTTAGCTTCACGCTGTATCCCGCACGTAGCAGGGTAGGCAGAGGTAACCTAGTATTGAGACACTGTATTCCCGTTTATCATTTCTGTTCTCCACTTTCCGCCGAATTGAGGCAATACGTGCTGAGTGGCGGAACTTAATGCCGTGCTTTGCCTTGTCACCAGATCCAGGAAATGAAAATACTAAACTTTTACCTTCCTGGAGTGAGAATCGAACCCACAACCTGTCGCGTTTACAGTCGCACGCTTGTGCCTCTGCACCACGACAGACGTCATATATCAATATATATTTATAGTTAGTTTGAATGTTTGGTTTATGTTATACTCGCATATAATAGGATTAATAATATCGGAGGCCTTGGACATGTAAATCTGTTTAACGGAAACCTTTTAAGTTAAGCCATAACCTAATTGTAATTGCAATTGCGGTATTTATTATAAATATCAATTTAAATCAATATAAATGAATATTTAAAAGTTATTACTTCGCTAATAAACACTATTTTCTTTTAAATCCTACTACTAACTTCTTTCGAGTGTGCGAGACGGACTGTTACTCTTAGAAAATATATGATTTGGGTATTTTTTATCATAAGTACATATAGGTAGAAGCCGAGGCGTCCATACAACTCGGTTCCCACCGGCTTGCCTAACTTTTCAAAGTACAAGTATAAGACTTAAAAAAAAGGTCGCCAGGAAAATGTGTGTGTATATATATATAATTATATATATCTCTAAGATGTCAGAACATCTTAGAGACCTAAAAAAAAGTGATATTACTAAATATTACTAAATACCTTCACATCTTATATCGGCTTCTCTAAATATACCGGCTTGTCTAAAAATTACCTTTAAAATATGTACCGGCTTCCCTAAATATGCATCGGCTTCTCTAAACCCCTAGCCACTGTTAGAGGCCATAGTGGCACAGTAGGACAGTGACTGACTGTACACTTCCTTTTCTTCTGATTAGTATTTTCGATTCCTACTCGAGGCGATTATATAGCGCAGCGTTAATGTCCGCTGCTTAAGACGGAATGTCACGAATGTCTTGACTCTGGGATTCTTCCAAATGCCCTACAACGAAAATTAAGTATAAAAAAATCCATATATTTTCAAAATTATTTTCATTTTCAAAGTAACATATTATCAAGTATATCCAGTTTATCAAGTACGAGCTGATGTAACATGGTTTATAAAAAAGTACTACATTTAAACCATATTACATTAAAGTTCAGAAGCGAAATTAAAATCAGCAAAGAATTAGTAAAGAAAAATTTCGAATTAAATTCATAAAAACTTCAATAGAGAGTCAAAATTACTAGCTCATTCTTCAAATTTCACTATTTCAATGAAAAATCTTTTCGAATTCACTTAAAAATTTACCTTCTTATTCTACGGAATGGGCCATAAGCTTAACTTTTAAAATTTGTTTGAGCTTTAATCCTCCAGACCGCCTGTTCAAGGATTGTTAATATCCGGATCGCATTTCTCAGCGTTTCCCTACTATTTGCATAAGCATGACATAATTATTTTTCAGCTACCAAAGCTCTGTTCATATATTTGAAGCTTCAAAAGCTACTTTGAGATTTAATTTAAAGAATTCAACTCATAATAAATTATTTTAGATTTATTATTAGAGTGTTTAAGTATGTTTTTTATAGATTCACGCTGTATCCCGCAGGGTAGGCAAAAGGAACCTGAGAACCTAGTGTTAAGGCACTCCGTCTTATGTTAAAATTATGTTAAAAATATTTTTATATGTGCCTGTATTAAAAGTAGCAGTTTGACGATTTATCCTGTAATCATGACTGCGTCAGAAAGAACTTAGTGTTTCGATACTCCGTTCTCTGCTTTCGCCCAAACTTGAGACTGAGTGTTGAGTGGCGGAACTCAACACCACTTTTGGTCTTGAAGTGCTAATCGAACCCACAACCATGACGTTTACAGTCACGTCAGGACACGTCAGGATGGCCTTGATACTATATTATCGCATAATATTATATGTATATCTCATATATTAAATATTTTTATATACAATATATTTAAAAACTCTCGAAAACAAGTAATTTATATTGCTCTGGTGTTAAAAAGCTCAGCTTTTGTAAGACTAAAAGAATTGGTTGACGTCACAATTACAAAGCGTATGTTGTTACAAAAGAAAATGCTTAAGTTTAAATATATGTAAAAAGTTTGAGACGTTGACGAAAATCTTGTAGTAAATAGTAAGTATTTATGAAAGCCTGAAAGATTTTAGAAGGTCTTGTAAAAAAAAATCGCATTCCGCCTGAATTTAAAACATTGAGTAATATGTGGCGGAACTTAACGCCGTTTTCTTATCTTGAAGTAGTAATTGAATACATAACCATCGCGTTTACAATGAGACGCCGTTCCACTGCGGTATGATGGCCTCATTACTATTTTGTTTTTACTTCACGCTGTATCCCGCATATAGCAGGATAGGCAGAGGGTACCAGAGAACCTAGTGTTAAGACACTCCATTCTCTTTCAACAATTCCGTTCCGTGTTGAGTGGTGGAACTCAACGCCGCGCTTTGCCTTGTTACCAAACCCAAGAAATGAAAATACTAAATTTTACATTTCCTGGAGTGGGAATCGACACACATAGTAAGCAGAGGACGCCTAAGAATCTAGTGTTAAGACACTCCGTTCCCTTTAGATTTCTGTTCCCCACTTTCCACCGAATTGCGGGCTAAGTGACGAAATTCAACATCGTGTTTTACCTAGATGCCAGAGCGAGGAAATAAAAATTTTAAATTTTAATTATTATAAATATTTATTCTTTTCTTTCCCTAGAATGGGAATGGAACCCACAACCTATCTCGCTTACAATCGCACGCTTGTGCCTCAGCGCCACGACTGGCTTCTAATATTTTTCATAAAGTTATTTTTAAGTCTATCAAATACATGTAATTTAGCTTAAAGTTTAAATACATGTAAAAAGTTTACGACGTTGACGAAAATATCATTATCATTATTAAAACATTAAATATGTATATTATTGTTATGAGTATTTAATATTTTCTTATCATCATTTCCTCATTCTAAAAACAAGGCAATTCGCGGCGTTAAGTTCCGCCACTAAATGACTCAATTCAGCGGAAAGTGGGGACGGACATGTAAAGAGAACGGAGTGTCTTAACACTAGGGTTTTAGGTTCCCTCTGTTATGTGCGGGATACAGCGTGAATTTAAAAAATAAAATTTTGGCGAAAATCTTTTAGTATTTATTAAGTAGTTAGCCAGAAGGATATTAAATGGAGGCCTTCGTTATAAGAGGCCAGGTGGCTAAGATCACGGCGAGGTGAGTTTTATTAAATTCTGCTCATACTTTACTAAAAATTACTTTGAATGAAGTACCAAGTTTGTAAATTTCAGGTGAAAATATGAAAAAAGCTTTGTTAACTTTTAAAAGTGTATTAATTTTGTTATATTGTTTCGTGAAAAATTGATTTTTGCTACATAATGTATCTAGCTATCGTGGCGCAGTGGATTGGTTGTAGGTTCAATTCTCATTAGGGGGGAACGATTATAATTAAATAAAATAATTAACACCTGTCGTGGCGCAGAGGTACAAGTGTGCGACTGTAAACGCGACAGGTTGTGGGTTCCATTCCCACTCCAGGAAATGGAATTTTTCAATTCCTGGGTTTGGTAACAAGGCAGAGCGTGGCGTTGAGTTCCGCCACTTAAATTTATTCCGCCACTAAATAAAGTCACTTAATTAGCAGAGAGAGTCCTCTCATTTCTATATATCCACTTTTATATTGCTTATTTACTTCCTGACTTTACTGGCAAATATTCCACTGCGAAACATTTACGAGTATATGCTATTAAGGAGTTATAGTTCTATGAAATAACATTTTCTGGACTTATGTAAATGGTTTAACAGCTTGACCTCAAAATAAAAAGGACATTAAATATTTACTTGTGGATCATACTTCGTATTAGTATTATAAATGCGAACGATTTGAGAATAGATGGACTCTTTCATGCTAATAATTACCTACCTACCTAACTTCACGCTTTATCCCTAGCGGGGTAGTCAGAGAGACCGGAGCGCCAAACGCTACGGTCCCTGCATACCTCTTTCGCCTCGTCCACAGTCATTAACCTCTTCATGCATGTCCTAAAGACTAATAATTAAGATTTTAACAATAAAAGAAAACTGAGTTCAAAAAAAATCTACTAAAAAGTACAATTATTACGAATAACTCAAAAACTTCTCGTTATATCTTATCTAAATTTTAATGAGTCTACACCAGAATTATCATATAAAAACTTACTTACTTAACTTCACGCTTTGTCCCTAGCGGGGTAGCCAGAGAAAACACCAAACGCTACGGTCCCTTGCATACCTCTTTCGCCTCGTCCACAGTCAATAACCTCTTCATGCATGCCCTCCGGGGGTCCTCATGATTTTTACGTGTCCTTCCTCCAGTAACATTGATACTGTGTCCTCGAAGGTCAACTGAGGTCATATAAAAAAGAATCAACAAAATTGATTTGCCAAGTAAAAAGTTACAATCGAATACACTTTTATGTATGCTTATTGACAGTATATATACTTATTATATGTCATTACATACACGTTTCTATGGTAACGCATATTTAACGCGTCTACTAATAATATAATAGCTATTATTTATTAGTTGAGATAAAGCTTGTATTCTAGAGAGTGTGAAGCCTTAATATTAACTCTGTAGTCGATAGCGTTTCATGCTGAAAATTCAAGATTTTTAAAGGATCCTTTAAACAGTTAAGATATTCATGAAAAATTCATGACCACACCACCGTTATATGGACATGACTTTTTATAGTAAAGAATGTAATATTTTTTGAGGTCGTGGTGCAGTGCGAAAGTGACTGTAAACGCGTTTGGTTATGGGTTCAATTCGATCTCCGGGGAATGATTATGAGTAAATTATTTTAATTTCTACAGTTTGATAAGACAAGGCGCGGTGTTGAGTTCCGCCATTTAATACACAATGTCTAGATTTAATGTGGAAAGCGATGAATTAGGTTTCTTGACAGTATAGTAAATCTAGTTACTATACTAAGATTAACTATGCTAAATTTCATACTCATCCGTCCGTATTATTTTCGTAAAAAGAGGTCTAATGTTATTCTTTTACCTCTGCCTGTCGTGGCGCAGAGACACAGGCGTGCAACTGTAAAAGCGACATGTTGTGGATTCGATTCCCACTCCAGGAAATGTAAAATTTAGTATTTTCATTTCTTGGGTTTGGTAACAAGGCAAAGCGCGGCGTTGAGTTCCCCCACTCAATACGCAATGCCTCAATTTGGCGGAAAGTGGGGAACGGAAATGTTGGAAGAAAATGGAGTCTCTTAACACTATGTTCTCTGGTTCCCTCTGCCTACCCCGCTATATGCGGGACACAGCGTGAAGATAAAAAAAAAAGTATTCTTCTAGCTTTACCCACATAGAACGGTAGATAGAGAACAATTCTTAACACTAGATTAAGACACTCCATTGTCCACTTTCCACCTGAATTATATACATTACATGTTGAGTAGCGGAACTCAACGCCGCCTTTTATCTTACCAGAGTAAAAAGAATAAAAATAAATGTAATATAATCATTCCTTTGACTAAGAATCGAATCCGCAACCAATCGCATTTACAGTCAAACATTATTCCACTGAACCACAATTAACAAGATATTATCATTATTTACTTCAATCATTTTATTTTTAGTTTAAAACACGTAATAAATTTATATTCTCGTCTATTAAGCCTAAGCAGTTGCTAGACATAATCGTGAATATGTTTAGATTTCGATACATATGTTTACATTGCATCACCGCGTACGTCGAGAACTGGAAATATATGTATTTAATTTTAAATAAATCATATTTTTCATGTTTTCGGGCAAATTTGTATTATGAGTTATTGAGTTTTAAATTATTTTCATGTTTGTTCGGGTTTTAGGCTGTAAAAATCGAAAATGGTAGAAGTTTTATTACTGCATACATACATACATATGATGTTTTATATGAAATTTAACGTCATTGTTGGTGAGTTGAAATTATTTTGAATATAATTATGAAGATTGTGAGTTCGTTTCTGAAATAGATAAAAAAGCAGTTAGTTTTTGCTGGAAAGAGTTATTCCGGTGTGTTCATTAAATTAATTATTTTGCAGTAATAATATACTATGTGTAATAAAATACACTTTCGTTCATAATTTTAATATAAAAGCCATTGGTATTGGATTCGTTATACTCACTAAGGGTAATGTTTGTGGGTTTGGTTCCCACTTGCGGATATGATAAGAAGAAAAAGTGCGACGTTGAGTTAGACCACTGATCTCGCAATATCTAGAGTTCGGGAGGAAAGCGGTGCGGACTTTAGACGCTTAAACCTTGATTTTTCAACCGAATTCAAAAAGAGGAGGAAATTCTCAATTCAACTATTTTTATGTGTATGTTACTGCATAAGCTTTTGCTGGGTATATCAATTTTGATGATTCTTTTTTTTATATGATGTGGTCCCATTTAATTTTATTTACAATTTGATGACCGAGTTAGTATTATTTGTAATAGTTTAACTTTTAGTCACAAATTAACAGGCGACAAGAATTAAAATGCAATATAGGTACATATTACATACACATCTAACAATATATATACTATATAGTATATATGTAGAAATAATTTTTACTTACTGAAGATCGTATGTTAGGCCTTGAAACTACAGGGTCACGGTTACAAGTGTGAACTTAAAGAATGTTTTCTAATTTATTTTTCTTGCCATTCCACGCTCTCCTTAACACTTTATAATTATGAATCTTATAACAAAGAAATAAAGTCTATTTCAGCTTATTTAAGTATAATAAATACGCTTTTACGTATACCTAGATGCTTATCGTTGTATTATGACCAAATTACACAAAATCTTTATAAATTGTGGCCTATGTTTCATTCTGGTGTAAACACCTGTCGTGGCGCAGAGGTACAAGCGGGCGACTGTAAATGCGATAGGTTGTCGGTTCGATTCCCACTCCAGGAAATGTAAAGGTTTAGTATTTTCATTTCCTGGGTAGCAAGGCAAGGCGCGGCGTTGAGTTCCGCCACTTAGCACACAATGCGACAATGCAGCGGAAAGTGGGGAACGGAATTGTTGAAAGAGAATGGAGTGTCTTAACACTAGGTTCTCTGGTACTCTCTGCCTACCCTACTATATGCGGGTTACAGCGTGAAGTTAAAAAAAAAGTATATTCTTCAGATGTGTAAACTATATAACTGTAAAATTTTATCTCGTTCTGTTCATTAGTCTTTGCGTGAAGGAAAAAGAAGTGACAAATATCCATCCATCCTTACCAATTTCTCGCCTTTATAATATGAGTATGATATAAGTATAGCTTAATCATGTGTTTATGCAAAAGTTGTAATAATTCTTCACCTCTTCGTTATTTTGATAACCTTTTTAGAATGTTTTTGTAGAAATAATAGTAGCTTCACGCTTTATCCCACATAGTAGTCACAGTGAACCTAGTGCCAAGACACTCCGTTCGTCGTTTTCCGTCCGAATTCAAAGATTTCGAGGCCATCGTGGTCACAGAGGGACAACGTGTGATTGTAAGCGCGATTGGTTTTGGGTTCGATCTCCACTTGCGGGAATTATTATATTTAAATTATTTTCGTTTCTCCATTTTGGTATGAGAAAGTCACGTCACTTAAACACACATAGTAAAAATTATATATGGCTAAAAAGTAAAAGAAATCGTAGACCATCCTTAAATGAGATCTTTAGATTTGAGGCACATTGTCTTTGTCACATTGATTATAAACACGATTGGTTGTGTGTTCAATTCCCACTCGGGGAAATGATAGTAAGTAATAATAATATTTTCATATACTCTGGTAAAATTTGAGCTAAAGTTATATATAGGTTATAAAGAAAAAAAATAATATTATTCTATTCGTTTCCTGGGTTTGATAACAAGGCAAAGCGCGGCGTTGAGTTCCGCCACTCAGCACGCAATGCCTCAATTCGGTGGAAAGTGGAGAACGGAGTGTCCTAACACTAGGTTCTCAGGTTCCCTCTGCCTACCCTGCTATATGCGGGATACAGCGTGAAGCTAATATTATTATATTATATTATAAAGAAATATCAACCTTCAACTGAAATCGTACAAGTAAAAATTAAGTACAGAATGACCTAATTTCCGTCGACCGATGCGGATTAAATCGGAAACTCGGCCGGCTTCCTTCCTAAACAGCCGTAGTGAGAAATTTTCACAATATTCTCATGTCCCATAGATATTTTTTATGTTATGAAATATAATATAGGTCATTTATTAAGCTATACAAAGGTATTTTAAGACTTCTCACTGGCATTCTGACTAGAAAAAATTGTATCGAATATTATTTTTATAAAATTTTAGCAGCTTGACGCTTTATGCCGCATAGCAGGGTACCCAGAGAGACCCTAGTGTCGAGACACTCCGTTCACCGCTTTTCACTTGAATTCGAGATATTGCGTTGTTTATTGGCGGTATTTAGTGCAATTTTTTTATTTGATTTGTATTATTAGAGCAGAAAAATAACAATAATTTAAATAATAATAACATTAACACTAATCGCTTAATAAACGCCTGTCGTGGCGCAGAGGCACAAGCGTGCGACTGTAAACCCGACGGGTTGTGGGTTCGATTCCCACTCTAGGAAATGTAAAATTTAATAGTTTCATTTCTTGTGTTTGGTAACAAGGCAAAGCGCGGCGTTGAGTTCCGCCACCTCAAAACGCAATGCCTCAATTCGGCGGAAAGTGGGGAACGGAATTGTTGTAAGAGAACGGAGTGTCTTAACACTAGGTTCTCAGGTTCCCTCTGCCTACCCTGCTATATGCGGGATACAGCGTGAAGTTAAAAAAAAATGAACACTAATGAGAATTGAACCCAAAGTCACTCCTAAATACATTCAAACACTGCACCGCCACAATGGCCTCTAATATAAATTCAATGTTTTAACAAAAAAAGAACACCAATTTCAAATAAAACGCACAAAAAACTAACACTATTACGAATATCTCAAAAACTATTCATCATACCATAATGAAATTAATCAATGGAACAACATCAGAAGCACTAGCTATCATATAAAAAAATAATTATCAAAATTGGTTCTTCAAAAACTTATGCAATAACACACACATAAAGACATACACTCGAAATACCTCCTTTTTTGAATTTGGTTAAGAATTGATTGGTTGTGGGTTCGATTCCCACTCCAGGAAATGTAAAATTTAATAGTCTCATTTTTTGGGTTTGGTAACAAGGCAAAACGCGGCGTTGAGTTCCGCCACTCAACACCCAATGCCTCCATTTGGCGGAAAGTGGGGAACGGAAATTTTGAAAGAGAATGGAGTGTTTTAACACTAGGTTCTCTGGTTCCTTCTGCCTACCCCGCTATATGCGGGATACAGCGTGAAGTTAAAAAAAAAGAATTGATAATAATTACACTAGCTTATTGAATTCATAACATAGTAGCGGGTACTAACCAATTTTGTGATTCAGCAAAGGTATTTTATTGTCACATTTTAGTAAATCGCTCCCTTTTGTTGAGGTAACCCTAAGAAAAAGTACTTTCAAGATTGTTATATGCTACCATTTACGAAATTTATTAGAAAATTTACCTTATACATAGCTAAATATATTCTTATTTAAAAAGGTCTAGAGGTTCTTTTTACGGTCAAACTGCTTAATCGTTTTCGGTTCTATTTGATACAAACCTTACAGATGCTATCGATGTAACTATTTGCTTATAGGTTGCTTTTCATAAAAAAATATATAAAGGGTAAATAAATGATATAAATATATTATTTATTCATTTAGAATAAAAAAAAGTTTAGAAACGTATAAAATTCGGAATGGAGTGTCTAGCATAAGGTTCATTGTGATTACCTTACTATGAAGGATAAAGCATGAAGCTGCAAAATCTTACCTAGATCCCGCATAACCAGTTAGTAAGAGAGAATCTAGTGTCAGACTCTTCGTTCGCCACTTTCCACCTTAATTCGAGACATTACGTGTTAAGTGGCGGATCTCAACGCCGCGCTTTGTTTTACCAGCGGAAAAATAAAAATAATTTAAATATATTTATTCTTCCGAGTGAGAATCGAACCCAATCTGATTAGGCGGGTTCGAGTCATAATATGTTAAACTTTTTAAACGTTTCTAGAATAGAAACAAAAATCTTTTAAATGAAACATCCCCAAACTGGATAGGAACCTATCAACATCGTCTCATCGATCCTAAATTCCTTATTTACAATAATTTCACTATACTTCTAAAACAGCTACACGTTTTATCCCGCACAGAATGTCTAGAACCTAGTGTCAAGACACTCCGTTCGCCACTTTCCACTCTAATTTGAGATATTGCGTGTTAAGTAACGGAACTCAACGCCGCGCTTTATCACCAGAACGGAGAAATGAAAATATTTTAAATATAACTTATACTTTTTTTTACCTTCACGCTGTAGGTATCTCGCACATAATATAGTAGGCAGAGGGAACCAGAGAACCTAGTGTTCAGACACTCCGTTCCCTTTTAACATATTCATTCCCCATTTTCCAGGACTTAACATACTTACTTACACTTACTTTATACTTCTAGGTTAACAATTTCATTAGTACGCTGGGCGTGTAGTACATATGTATATATCATTAGAAACATATAGCAACTAATCAACATGGCAACAAAATACGACAGAGGATCTCGTAATACGTAATTACAACAATTACTCAGGCTCGAGTAGGAAATAGGGACCCGAATTCATTTACCTTAGATACTCGCAATACGTGCGTTTAGACATTCATTTAGATATATAGCTTGTGAATGAAATGCAAATGAGGTTATAGTGGCGTGAGATAGTGTTTGACTGTGAATGTGTATGGTTGTGGGTTCGATTTCCAGTTGAATGAATCATTGTTTAATTTTTTTAGCTTCACGCTATATCCCACATATAGAGGGTAGGTTGGAAGAACCTGAGAACTTGTGTTAAGACAATCCGCTCTCTTTTTAATATTTCCGTTCTTCACTTTCTCCGTTTTTCACTCTAGGAGCTTAAAAGGTGTAATGCTGGTAGAACTAACAGCTCCGTGGGAAACTAATATTCCTAAATCCCTCCCTCTGCCTACCCCGCTATGTGCAGGAAACAGCGTGAAGTTAGAAGAAAAGAGAGTAAAAAAAATAGTAGCACAGTCCAAAATATTATAGTAAATATTATGAAACTTGCTGGTAAAGTATTCAATATCTTTGCTAAGTCCAAATTGTGTTAATAGTTGTGTGATAATAATAGGGTTGACTAAGTATCTAAATAAACTAAGTTCGTAATTCACTTAATCCTGGAAGTACTTATATGTAATACTTATGACAAGCAGACCATTATTTTGTTT
>JAKGSA010000823.1:54472-66931 GCA_033558755.1 Philaethria dido | reverse complement strand
GTGTGTGTGTGTAAGCGTTTTAAATCTTACTCAAAATACATATTTAATTAAATTTCACACAATTAAACTTTATATTAAAAAATATTTCATGGAAACGACAAAAACTTGTGGCATTAATAGAATGAATACTCAGAATTGTCGCACCATTGTGATGTTTACGCTTTGTTTTGAAGCTTAGGTGTGGAAAATTAATTATTATTTGATGAAAGAATTTTTTTACGGTACCATTTATTTGTTAGTGAGAAAATTTATTATGATATAAAACCGTTATTTCTTTTATTTTGTAAGGGTTTAACAAGAAATTGTTTGCTTCACTTAAATAAAGTTACCATACCAGGCGGGAATTTGTTGATAAATTTTAAATGCATACTTTTCAGGGCACATATTTTCAAGATTTGGAACGGCGCTTTGTATGAGTATTGGTTCTGGTTGTAAATTTAAATAAATGGTTTATTGTAACTTTATTTGTATTTTTCATAAAAACTTGAGTTTTACACACATATTTTACACAGTATATTTTTTCCCTGTGAGGGGACGGGGTTAGAATACAATTCCCCTCCGCCGCTGGGTAGCGTCCCGTAAGTGTCGGGTATCCCAGTAGTTAGGTGGTAGGAGGTTCGTCCTCCGTCTGGTTCGCGACCACTATCATGTCAAAAACGAACCGCCAAATATCTAATGATGCGTTCCGGTTCGATGGCATGTAAGCCAGGCACTTTTCCCCTTTCCTACCCATCCTTTCCCCAAAATGTGGTGGTTCCAATAGCGGACTACTACATTGTCCCCCCCACTTTCTGTATCCTCTAGGTCAGCAACGCATCTAGAACGTCTCTGTTGTTGTATATGTCCATGGGCGAAGGTAACCACTTACCATCAAGTAGCTCTTCTTCTTCTTCCATAACAAAAACATACTTGTACACATTACATATAGGACTACACGATTAATTTTACCGATCTATTGTTCTGTTGTTAATAGTAAGCTAGCGTGTCCCATCCGTCATATTAGAGATAGTGACTGCTTTCTATTAACAATGACTTATTTAGTGACTTAGCTCAAAGTTTTTTTTCCAATTATACAAATTTTTAAATACTTTATTAACCTTTATCTGGGTATTGAACCTTTTACTACCGGACACATTAAAATTTATTTGCACTACTACTGCGCTATTACGGTGAAATTCATATTAATATAATTTAATTAAATCCTAAAAGCGTATTGTGTTCTCAATCCAAAAGGTATGTGGGACAGTCAACTAGACACGCCAACTACGAAACTTTACAATCAATACTTTACTATTGTGTCATGCGATATACATACATACATACATACATACAAATGTACATAGGTTGTGTAATGATTACCTATATACTAATATAGTAAATGTGAATGTAAGTTTGTTTGTTACGTTTAAAGGTCAAAACTACACCGATTATCATGAAATATTGTACACATATTCTTAGAGGAATTAAAGAGGACATAGTGTACTTTTTATCGTTTATATATTGAACGCCTGTCGTAGCGCATAGGCACAAGCGTGCGACTGTAAACGCGACAGGTTGTTGGTTTGATTCCCACTCCAGGATATGTAAGTTTAGTATTTTCATTTCCTAGGTTTGGTAACAAGGCAAAGCGCGGCGTTGAGTTCCGCCACTCAGCACGCAGTGCCTCAATTTGGCGGAAAGTGGGGAACGGAATGTCTTAATACTAGGTTCTAGGTTCCCTCTGGCTACCCTGCTATATGCGGAGTACAGCGTAAAGCTAAAAAAAATTAAAGAATAAAAAAGGTCATCGTGTTGCAGATAGACTTCTACTGTTATTATAAACGTGAAAAGCGGCGAGCTGAGGGTCTAGCCACCAGAATCTCTCTGACAAGCTAGTACTGGCAGGCCTTTTTTATCATTTTTTTATGGTTTTTTTTTTATTTCACGCTGTATCCCGTATATAACAGGGTAGGCAGAGAGAACCAGAGAACCTAGTGTTAAGACACTCCATTCTCTTTCAACAAATCCGTTCCCCACTTTCCGCCGAATTGAGGCATTGCGTGTTGAGTGGCGGAACTCAACGCCGCGTTTTGCCTTGTTACCAAACCCAAGAAATGAAAATACTTCTTGTATACTTAATAAATTATATACTTAGTAATTCTTGTATATTAAACAGGGAAGTCACTAGCTCCTATAACACAGTGTATACTTATTTTAGTAGTAAGTAAGCCCTTAAATGTAATATATCTTATGGCCAATAAAGAATTTATTTCTTTATTTTATTTATCGAAATTGAATTACTTACCAATTTTATGTCCACTAATTATAACTGCATATATCTTAAAATCAAAACCTTGAGAACGTTTAACTAATATCTCAGTACCACAATCATGATATATAGTGTATTTCCACATAATTCAGCGGATACGTCAGTTTGACGGTGGATATCGTAAATATAACTGAACAGTTACGATCTACTAATGTATATTAGATCGTTCACTATATGCTATGATTCAGTTCATTTTAACACGCACTTGATCTCGTTTACTTGTGTTTTAAAGTTGTATGTAGGTAATTTATATATATTTTTTGCTCTCTTTCTCTCTTTCTTTCGCCAATGAAGAGAGAAAATAGAGTTAAGACACTCCGTTCTCAATATTTCGGCTGAAATCTAGTTATTGTGCACTGAGTGATGGAACTCAACGTCGTCTTTTGTCTGACAAGAGCGGATAAATGAAACTAATTAAAATTATAATCATTTCCCCAAGTGAGAATTAAACCCACGACCCAGCACGTTTAAAATCAGACTCTGTCCCATTGCGATAGCTTGAAATTTATCTTATATGTAAGCTAACTAGGTAACCTGGGAACCTTGTGTTAACATACTTCTCTTAAGATTTCTGTTATGCACTTTCCGCTCGAAATTGGGACATGGAGTATTGAGTGGTGAAACTGAGATTATCACTTATCTTAGCAGAAAGTTGAAAATTACTGAAACTGCAATCATTTCCTCGAATGGGAATAGAACCCGCAACCAATAGCGTTTACAGTCACACGCAGTTCCACACGCCACATTGGTTAGAAGCTTAATTTATAATAATTATGAATAAGCCTATTCAGTCTTGCCGCCTACAGTTTTTCTCATATTTTTAATTGAAGTTGAAATTTTTTAAAGTTTTTATTCACACTCAAGTACCTTGTATGTATGCATATATGTATGCAATTTTACCATAATACAAGACTGCGGTCATGTTATATATAATTTTTAATGGATACTTTCCTTTCTGCTCACGATGCTTGTATTATTTTCTAGGTAGAGAGAAATTGGAACATATTATGACTTTAACTTCCATATTATATTTTTGTATGTATATAATTTGCGCTCATACATAAGTTAATATTTATTTTAACAAAGTATTTTAGTATTTTTGATGCTTCACGCATTTTAACATTTCGCACAAGCTTGTAACTGTAAACGCGACAGGTTGTGGGTTCGATTCCCACTCCAGGAAATGGATTTTTTCATTTCTTGGCTTTGGTAACAAGGCAATGCGCGGCGTTGAGTTCCGCCACTCAGCACGCAATGCCTCAATTCGACGGAAAGTGGGGAACGGAGTGTCTTAACGCTTTACGTTCAGATATCAGTCTACAGTTATTCACACAATAGGACAACACGATAATAAAGGGTATATAATGTATATACCCTCTATTTTACCCTAAATATAGGTGAATAATAAAATGTTCTACAACTTCAATTCGTTTTTAATCCCCAAACAAAGCGTACATCTTGTAACATTGTAGTTTATTATTATTTGAAATGGCTAGAAAATGAAGCTGTTAGAAATGATTAACCCTTCTCAGTCTTTTAATGTTCTAATGGGCAATGAAACTACTTGAACTATGAAATTTAACTTTTTGACCAACTTCAAAAAATGAGGTTGAGAACCTTCGATTCGATTCGAATGTATTTTATTCGTGTATTGCCGTATAGTTTGTTACTGGGTGAAACAATTCTGATGATTCTATTTTTATATGATAGTTAGTATTTCTGACGTGATTCATGGTTATGAACTTAGGAAATAAGTACTTGACAATACTAGCTTCACATTGTATCTATAGCGGGGTAGATTTGCTTATTCTTCTTCATAGGTACCCTCTGGGTTTTGTATTATTAACTAATGTTTCTCCAGTATCATCGATACTGTATTCTCGGAATACAATCAAAGTCTCCCCTTATATCTCTTGGCTTTCAACCTTTCGTCATATGTGTGTCTGATAATTCTTTAATTATTCATCCTCTTGATGTATCCAAACCAGATGGTATTTCTTTCTTCTTTCCATCTGTTATTATATGTATATCTTCATAGTGGATTCGATCAACTAAGGTGATTTCAAGAAGAATCCTATAAAACGATTTCAACAACACCGTCTGTCTGTGAGCGGGGTAGGCAGAGGAAACCTGAGAACCTAATGTTAAGACACTCCGATCTCTTACAACAATTCCTTCCCCCACTTTTCGCCGAAAGGACGCATTACAGGCGCAGACGCAGGCGGAACTCAACGCCGCGCTTTGCCTTGTCACCATTATTTTCATTTTTCCTTTCTGGGAAGATAAAGCGCGGCTCTAATTTCCGCTATACATTTAAATTTATGCGGGAAGTAGAGAATGAAGTATCTTCATATTAGGCATCATCTTCTCATACCGTTTGATATCCTGCTGTGTAAAAAAAAGCTTGAAAAAAATCTATGACTAAAAGATGTCAATGTGTGCCACATTGGGACAGCGTTTGACTTTGAACACGAGTGGTTGTAGGTTCGATTGCCACTCGGGGAAATAATTAAATGTTTAATTTCATTTCCCTCTTCTAGTAAGACAAATCGTGGCGTTAAATTCCGCCATTTAACACGTAAGGTCTCGAATTCCGGAAAAAAGAGGAGAACGAAGTGTTTTAAGAGGAAGTACTGTCGTCTATCACCCTGTTTTGTGAAAAGCTTAAAGCTGACAAAAATCTTATGAATTAAAAATATACCTTTTTAATTTATTAACATTTATTAGCATTTATTTAAGCTAAAATATGAAGTTTACCTCAAAATAATATTAATATTAATTATTCCTTAAACCATGCACAGTCTACGGAAATAAGCGACTGCATCCGCATACGTAACGTCGCGCATCGTCGTTACGAAAAGTCAACGTTTTAATGACGTGCTTTAACATACAATTCAGTTTAAAGTATTTCAATTTTAGCTTTCATATTCATATGATATTGTATGAAAGAAGAAAGTGATCGAATTATTCCGACTGTCAGAGGAGGGTTATGTCTTTTGTGCGTATCATGTATGTTTGTAATATTCTTTATTACCTCATATCTTCCAAACCGCTGGACCGATTCATATAATTAAGGTGACGTTGCATAGGTATTGATACTCCAAGTGTTCTTAGATATATGACGTCACTTTTAATTCAATATGGCACCCTCTAGAGACAATTACACCATGAATAAAAACAAAAAAAAATAATTGATGGATGCCATGTGGGGTGTCAAATGAAAGCTTAATTAGCACATTTCAAATAAATAACTTATAGCTAGTTTTTATTGTTTACTTTATTTGTATTTATGCTTCCTAAATTTGAAGATTTGGCTCAGTCGGGTTTGTAGTTTGTATTGATTATGTTTATTATTGTAATATTTTCTAGAATTTGTGGCTAAGGCGCAGTGGGACAGTGTTTGGTTATAAGTACGATTGAATGGGAGTTCGATTCCCAGTTGGAATAATTATGCATATTTAATTTATTTTCATTTCTCTGCTCTAAGAAATATTAAGACAAATTTCGGCGGAAAGTTCCACAACTAAATGCGTAATGTCTCTAATTCAGGCGGAAAGGAGAGAGAAGCGTCCTAACACTAGGTCATCTTTGTCTTCCCAGCAATGTGGGATGAAGCGTGGAGCTGTTTAGTTTTTTGATCGTCCTTATATTTTTGCAATTTAAAGTTAAGTTTAAAATATGATTGAAGGTACCATAATAAAAACCGCTTATATATGGAGAAAAATAAATTTTAACTTATTAATATTCAATAATACTTGGACTCTCATTAGAAAAAAAATTCTTATTTCCTAAGCTTAGCTAAGTAATATAAAAATGTAGTGAAAGCTGACAAAAGTTACGGACTACATGACCGTAGTGAATAATTATTATATAAAAAAAATGTATATTCATTTCCTCGCACTGGTATCAAAGCAAAGTGCGGCGTTGAGTTCCGCTACCCCGTATGCCATGCCTCAATTCGGCGTAAAGTGGAAGTGAAGTGGAGAAAGTAGAACGGACATGTTAAAAAGAGAACGGAGTGTCTTAACATTAAGTTCTCTAGTTCCCTCTGCCTACCGTGCTATATGAGGGTTAAACGCCGCACTTTATTTTGCCAAAAAAATAAAAAAATATGAGAAATAAATTGTAAATTTATAAATAAACTGAAATATATGACAAAGAATTTTTATCTTTTCCAGGACGATGACTGAGTAAGGCGAATGTTTTATGGGGGAGTGCACTTACATCCGTAGTCATGGTAAGTGTTTATTATGTGTTAACGATGCTTTGAATCGCTATATATAGAACAAGGTGAGATATAGTGGAATATCTTACTATATTTAGTACGGAACCTCTTTGGTAAAGTGGGACAATGTTTTGAGATATTGAAAATTTAATATTCATTTTTTTTGTAATTTTTTGTACCTACTTATGTACGGTTATGTATTATATAGATTAGAAATTACCATATAAGTCAATTTAGTCAATTCTGTGAGAACGCCCAAAGCACGCCCAAATTCGAACTACTAAAGAAAGGGATTCAATGGTATTTCCTTACAACCATATAATTATTATTATTTTTTAGTTTAAGGATTGTAAAATATATGATTATATTAAAATTAGTGTAATTTCTCAACTTTGATCACAAACCGCGGCGTTGAAGTCCGCCATTTAATATGTAATGTCTTGATTTCGGGCGGAAAGTGGAATGAAGAATTCTAAACTTAGTTCGTTTTGATTACACTGCTATTGGAAAAAAACGTGAAGCTGCAACTAGAACGTAATCTGAAGTATTTTAAAATATCGTATATTATAACTGAAAAATAACATCACTTAGTTCAAATTAGATTCATGAGATATAACTTTCAGTTACTTTTAGCTTGTTTTCCATTAATTTCATACAAAAAGATAAGCTCTATCAATCTATGTTACATAATGCACTCATGGCATATAGAAAAACATGGAAAACGGAGTGTTTCAACACTTCTTGACCTTCTTAAGCACCGTGTAACTCATAAAGAAAACATAAACAGCATATAATTTCACGCATAGCAGGGTAGTCAGAAATAGGATAGTGTCAAGACACTTTGTTGTTCACTTTCCACCCGGGTTCGTGACATTATCTGATAAATGGCGGAACTCAACGCCACGCTTTGTCTTACTAAAGATGAAAAAGAAAGTCAAATTATGTCACTGCACTACGATTGTTTCATAAAATATATATTTATTATCATTAATGCCTGTTTGCGACAGGTTGTGGGTTCAATTTCTACTCCAGGAAATGTAAAAGTTTAGTATTTTTATTTCCTGGGTTTGGTAACAAGGCAAAGAGCGGCGTTGATCCGCTACTCAACACACAATGCCACAATTCGGCAGAAAATGGGGAACAGAATGTCTTAGCACTTTTTTCTCAGGTTCCCTCTGCCCACCCTGCTATATGCGGGATACAGCGTGAAGCTATATCTATTATCCACTTACTGGCTGTCAATTATAATAAATATATACTTTTTATTGAATAAAAATACAAAAGAACCCATAATAGAATATCCTTGTCCCATATAAGCTACATAGTAACAATCAATATGAACGCCAGTAAATAAAACCGTGTGAATTTAACGATCTACGTTGAATACAATTGTTTGTACTACCCATATTGTATGTATGTATGTATGTATGTTTGTATAAAGCGATGTTATTGTAAGTCCTCAATACTAAATATACTGTAGAATCCGAAGTATTGAATTTTAACAAGTGTTAATAGTTTTAAAGTGTTATTCACACTCCCGTTTTATACTTTGGAATATTGTGTGTTGAATGGCGTAACTCAACGCCGCTTTATCTTATCAGAGTGGAGAAATGGAATTAAAAAGTAAATTTGTATATAAAGTTGTTTTTTTTAAGTCCTCGATTCTTAATATACCTTCTGTACTAAAATCTAATTTATTGAGCTAGATTTAACACTTAGTGTTACTTACATACAAGTGTATGAATAATACTCAGTCTTTTTACAATTTTTTCAATTTAAAAAAATTGTAAAAAGACGTTTGTGTGTTAAAGGTTATTACCTAATTAGTGATTTTATAAATGATAACACACCTTGGGAATGAAATGCTCGCTCCAGTCTGTTTCAAAGGTATCATTGCCAATAATAAAGAATTGTAAACCATTGTCGAATATAAAAAAAAAAAAAAAATTGTCCCGCTGAGTTTCTTGCGCCGGTTCTTCTCAGGTCTGAGGCATTAAATTTAGTGAACCGGTGGTAAATTATTTGACGTTCAAAAAATGAAGCTTGTAACTTCTTATTTTGAATAAAATTATTTGACTTTGACTTTGACTTCACTTTAATACACTCTAGGCAGACACACGTACTTTAGGTTCACACCAGGTTCTCCCTGCCAATCACGTGAAACAAGCGAAAGTTGCAAGAACATACCTAATATAGAGAAGCTTCACACTTTATTACGTCAGAGTGAACCTAGTGTCAAGACACTCCGTTCGCCACTTCCTGTCTAAATTCTAGACATTGTATGTTAAGTGGCGGAACTCAACGCCAAATATAAATGTACTCGTATATGTATAGAAAAGTTAAAAGTACGACCTTATATCTATTTAATAATAATTCAATGGTATACATAGATTGCCTATCTCAAAATATGAATGAGTTATAAGCTAAAGTAAGTACTGTTAATATTCCATAAAGCCTCAAGTTAACTCAATTAAGGACATAAAGATTAGTAATTCAAAAGCTATAATACTTTGACATATTTTTTTTTAAATATTTTACTGTGAAAGGGTACAAATTACCCGTTTATAAAAAACGTCGCTTGTGACGGGTAATGAGATTTTAAAGTCTTTCAGATTTTCTTTTTATGTAAACTAGCAAAGTACTACGGTATTTAAACGCTAGCTTTTTAATTTGATTTCTTAAGGGTAAACAGGGCGAGATCATAATTTTGAATTCGTAGGAATATTAAAATTGCAGATTGAATTTGATGGTTTCGTGATGTAGGGGTATTCCTGTATAAATTTAAAGTGTGTGAGTTCAAATTTTACTGGGATTTATTTTATATGATCACACTGTATCCCACATATAGCAGGGTAGGCAGAGGGAACCTGAGAACCTAGTGTTAAGACACTCCGTTCTCTTACAACAATTCCGTACCCCACTTTCCGCCAAATTGAGGCATTGCGTGTTACCAAACCCAGGAAATGAAAATACTAACATTTCCTGGAGTGGGCGTCGAACCCACAACCTGTCGTGTTTACACGCACGCTTGTGCCTCTGCGCCACGACAGGCGGTATGTATATTTATTATATATAATTTCTAAAATATTAAGTTGTTTGCAGTTACGAAATGCGGGTATATCTTTGAAGGAAACAAAGGGCTTGGCGTCGTACTCAATTCATTTATAAGTTATATCCTGCAACAATAAAAAAATATCATTTAAAATACATTATAGGCATTCACTTCTGTGACTTTAAGCCAATTCCGTCAATTGCCACTCACAACGGTTAACACTATTATACAAAAAGAACCCCGACGCAGCGGAAATTTATATATATACCTAATATAAAAATATTATAATCTATAATCATTTTACTTTATAGAAACGTATTACAAAAGATCATCCTCCGAAGAATCTTTTAACTTATATATAAGATTTTAACTAAACAAAACCAATTTTAAAAAAATGCACTGAAAAGTAAAATTATTACGAATAACTCAAAAACTGCTATTAAGATCTGACCTAAATTAAATGGGACCACATTAGAAGCACTACCTATCATACAAATTGGTTTGTCAAAAAATAGTCGAATATAAACCTTCCTTAACGCCTGTCGTGGCGCAGAGGCACAAGCGTGTGGCTTTAAGCGCGACAGGTTGTGGGTTCGATTCCCACTCCAGGAACTCAACACGCAATGCCTCAAAGTGGTGAAATTCGGCGGAAAGTGGAGAACAGAATGTCTTAACACTAGGTTCTCAGGTTTTCTTTTGCCTACCCTGCTATATGCAGGTTACAGCGTAAACTAAAACCTTCTTTTTTTGGAAATCATTCAAAAATAATTGTCTTAATTCTTACATGTCCCGATCTAGCTAAGATGTCTTTTTAAATTAAGCTACACAATTCGCAAAAACAATTTTAATTTCAATAAAAAAATTCACATCACTACACGAATACGTTCTGGCTCGTTATTGAAACGTTTAATCATAACCGCAGAAATCATCGAGGCTCGATCGTTTTCCCTTCCGAATTGGATACTTGGTATTCAATCGGCCTCTAGAAAGTATATGTATGTATATATTTGAATGAGCTGAGAATTTAGAAATTGATTACAATAATATATAATTTTGGTTAAGGTTTCGCAAAATGGCGTATATTTTTTTTAGGTTTTTACTGTATCCCGCACATAGCAGAATAAGCAGAGGGAATCTGAGAACCTAGTGTTAAGGCACTCTGTTCTTTTTAAGTTTTCTATTCGCCATTGCCTATATAATGCTTCTTAAAAGAAATTCTGTATACCAATATTAGATATGAGGAATATTATTTACTTCAAAATAAATAAAACGCGTGTCGTGGCGCAGAGGCACAAGCGTGCGACTGTAAACGCGACAGGTTGTGGGTTCGATTCCCACTCCAGGAAATGGAATTTTTCATTTCCTGGGTTTGGTAACAAGGCAAAGCGCGGCGTTGAGTTCTGCAACTCAAAGTGGGGAACGGAGTGTCTTAATACTCCCTCTGCCTACCCTGCTATATGCGGGATACAGCGTGAAGCTGTGTATGTATGTATGTAATTAATATTTAGTATTATTTTTGCCTCAGTTCGGCAAAAAGTGGTAAAAGAGAACTGAGTCTTATCATGAGGTTCTCTGGTTCTCTCTGCCTCAAAAAGAAAAAAAACCAGAAAAAAATTAGAAAAGAATAAAAATAACTGCAGCGGTACAAGTGTACGATAAATACACATATAAAAAATGAAGTCCTTTGTTTTCTTTGATGAAACCAAATATCTATATATCGATTGATGGTAACTTATTCTAAAGATTTCCCAAAGTACCCACTGCTACAAATATTATGTATGTATTCAGTCTCAGGCACATTCCTATACAATAATTTCAACGTAGTTTGTTATGTAAAAAAAACAGTTTTAAATTATAAAAGAAAGTATAACTTTTATAAACTTTTCAGTATTTTTGCAAATTAAACATACTGTAAGCATGTTTTTGAAGCCATTGCTGGTTTCGTGAATGCATAAATTCTATATAAAATAAAGGTCAATTTTCTGTATAAGCGTACTTACTCTCGACGATAGAGAAAGGTACGTTTATTATTTCACGTGAAAAGTAAAACAATATTGAGGCCAGACGTGGCGTAGAGGCACAAGTATCCATCTGTAAACGCTACAGGCTGTGGGTTCGATACTTACTCCAGGAATTAAAATATTAAATAATATTTAGTATTTTCATTTCCTCGCTCTGGTAATAAGGTGCGGCCTTGAGTTCCGCCACTCAGCTCGCAATTCGACGGAAAGTAGAGAACGGAGTGTCTAAACACTTGGTTCTTTGGTTCCCTCTCCTACCCTGCTATGTGCGGAATACAGTGTGAAGCTATAAAAAAAATAGTGAGTGAAGTGAGTAGAATAGAAGAAACCGAAGTTTGACTTTGTTCGAGGGTTACAGGTTTGAGCTCCACGGTGAGAAATAGCATACTTAGATATATATGCTAAAAAAACATTGTAAAACAGTGGAAAATATCTGACTGTACACACAGTAGTAATGAGTTCGATGCACCATGATCCACCGCGGGGAATTGGTATAAATTATTATCTTTGTATCTTAACAGTAGGTTCTTAGTTACTTTCTAGTTCTTTCTACCCTATGTAGCAACATACAAGAGAAACGAAACGAAAAGGGAAGTATGGAGTTACTCTATGTACACTTTCTCTGTAAATGGACAGTAAAAAATGATCATTTTTTAAGTTATACCTATTACTTATATAGGCAGAAAATAATATAAATTACAAATGATTTTTTTTTTTTTTTTATTGATAACGGACGGCAAACGAGCAGAAGGACCACCTGATGGTAAGTGGTTACCTTCGCCCATAGACATCTACAACACCAGAGATGTTGTAGATGCGTTGCCAACCTAGAGGATACTGATGGAAGGGGAGA
>JAKGSA010000823.1:0-39471 GCA_033558755.1 Philaethria dido | reverse complement strand
GTTCCCCACTTTCCGCCGAATTGGGGCATTGCGTGCTGAGTGGCGGATCTTAACGCCGCACTTTGCCTTTACCAAACCCAGGAAGTGAAAAAACTAACATTTCCTGGAGTGGGAATCGAACCCACAACCTCACGCTTGTGCATCTACGCCACGACAGGCGTTTAAGTTTAACTGTATTAAGTTTAATGTTTATCTAAAACATTATTAGATAATTTGTTAAGCTATTTCTATTTCCTTTATACCGTGAATTAAAATAAATAATAAATAATACATTTATTTATTTATTTAAAATAAATAATAAATAATACATTTCATGAAAATTGTTGGCAAAGCGCGACGTTGAGTTCCGCCACTCAACACGCAATGCCTCAATTCGGCGGAAAAAGGGGAACGGACTTGTTTAAAGAGAATGGAGTGTCTTAACACTAGGTTCTCAGGTTCCTTCTGCCTACCCTGCTATATGCGGGATACAGCATGAAGTTAAAAAAAAATGTTTTTCCTACAAAACACATATATTTTAAGTGTGAAAACAATTCTAACAATGTTATCGGCACACGAGAGGAATGGTTCAACTTTATAGAGGCAAAGTCTATAAATTGGCGGCATTTACATTCTGCCTTAGTTTCGTATAAGTTATGTAAGCGTCTCGCCAAGGTCCTTTTATACTTACTAGTAGCCCCGGTGACGCGTTAACAACGCTTTGTCTTTAGCAAAACATATATTATATGTCACTTTATATAAATGTGAATGTCAAACCATGGTAGTGTATGTAACGTTTATTTTATTAATTTAATATACTTTTTATGCATTATTTCAAAAACTATTAGCATTCTGCAGTCCTTCTCTATATAAACTATAAGTGTGCCAAGTTTTATGCTCCTCCGTCCGCGTAAATTTCGTGAAAAGGGTTCCAAAGTTTTTGCTTCATGTATATATACATAGATACTTATCGCTCTAAATATTTGGAATAGATTATATTCTCTGTTTTATGCTTCCCGAAAGATTGGCAGAGAGAAGCTAGTGTCAAGACACTCCGTTTTTTGCTTTTCGGCACTTTTAATTTCGGAGTTTAACGCCGCGTCTTGTCTTATTTCTTTTAAACTATATAAGTTATTATCTCAGATAAAGTGCTGCATTTCAATATTCTATTTACTATGGAGAACTGTAAATTTAATTAAATGTTACCAGATTATTTTAGCCTCCTTCGTAAATTACAGGAAGTTCTTAGAAATAAAATGTTTACTTGTTATTTTAATGACTTAAAAATTTGTAAAAATTTGTAGATGTTAAATTTTGTAGAGGCCAATTATAGCGCAGAGACACCAGCGTGCGACTATAAACGCGACGGGTTATGGGTTCGATTTCCACTTTTAGAAATGAAGATATTAAATATTTATAATAAAGAATATTTCGTATTTTCATTTCCTCGCTTTGGTAAAAGCAAAGTGTGGCGTTGAATTCCGCCACTCAGTACACAATGTCTCGGCAGTACAAATTCGGCGGTAAGTGGGGAACAGAAATGCTTAAAAAAACGGTGTTTCTTAACACTAGGTTATCATGTTCCTTCTGCCTGCCCTACTATGTGCGGGATTCAACAAGAAGTTAAAAAATGAACTTTTTCAATTTCATTTTTTTCCTATAACAAAAAACCCATGGTATTAAGATACTTCGCTCTCTGCCTCTCACCCAATTTCTAGACTTTGTGTGTTGAATTGCGGAACTCAACTCCGTGTAATAATCATTTTCCCAATTGAGAATAGAACCCACATCTAGTAGATGAGTCCTCAATGTTTCACTGTATTTATTTAACTTCACGCTGTATCCCGCACATAGCAGGGTAGGCAGAGGAACCTGAGACCCTAGTGTTAAGGCACTCCGTTCTCTTAAGTTCTGTTCCCCATTGTATATTATTTATAAAATTATACAAAAAAATCGTTCAAGCACAAAACCGTGAAATTAAAACGGGCAATCTGTGCAAAACGGATTACCATATAAATAAATGGCTCAGGGTTAACTGAAAAGAGATTGCATTTATTGAATACTAAGTAACGTATTGTGTTTTATATGTTCTTTGTTCAGACAATTGAATTATAAGTACCTAGTTTAACTTCACACTGTAACCCGCATGTAGCAGGGTAGGCAGAGGGAACCAGAGAACCTAGTGTTAATACACTCCATTCTCTTTCAACAATTCCGTTCCCCACTTTCCGCCGAATTGAGGCATTGCGTGTTGAGTGGCGGAACTCAACGCCGCGCTTTGCCTTGTTACCAAGCCCACGAAATGAAAATACTAAATTTTACATTTCCTGGAGTGGGAATCGAACCCACAACCTGTCGCGTTTACAGTCGCACGCTTGTGCCTCTGCGCCACGACAGGCGTCGTCTTTAAATCTTTAATTTTTTTTTCTATGTGCGAGAAATAAGTAGTACATATTTAAAGAAATATGAAGGGCGAATATTTTATTACTAACTCGGCAAAAATACTCTCCATTCCCATAGCGATATTATAAATCTGGTAATGTCTCTCGTTTCATAAAACGATTTGTTCTTAAATTACGACTAGATGTCCATTACATAAAATAGGTATATATTTTATATTATGTTGTGAAGATATCGTGCGCCTGTCGTGGCGCAGAGGCACAAGCTTGCGACTGGTTGTAGGTTCGATTCCCACTCCAGGAGATGCTAATGTTAAATAATATTTAGCGCCTGTCGTGGTGCAGAGGCACAAGCGTGCGACTGTAAACGTGAAAGGTTGTGGGTTCGATTCCCACTCCAGGAAAAAAAGCTGAAGCTTCAAATAAAGTGCACAAAAAAGTAAAATTATTACAAATATCTCAAAAACTACTCATCCGATCTGAACTAAATTCAAATACATGATTGGTTGACTCAGTTAAAACTTATACAATAACACGCTAAGAAAAAAAAATCAAGTGAGAACCTTCATTTTTTGAAATTGGTTAAAGATTAATCTAGACGTTTAATTTTTCCTTTTTGTTACAGTTACACGTAGACACCGGTCATCCACCCTGCCTCTTCCAGGCTCTATGCACGTGTTCGAAGCCCGCTGGTGACCTAGGCTTTGTCACTTGCAACCATGTACCTATACTGCGGGTTCCTGCCGCCGTTAACAGTTCTAAAGTGTTCACACTGCAACTCACTGGCAATAAGATTAGAGATCTGGAGCCTCATTTCTTTCAGGCAACTGGTGAGTAATATATAAATATATATTATATTTTTTTTAGCTCCACGCTGTATCCCGCATATAGCAGGGTAGGCAGAGGGAACCTAGTGTTAAGACACACTGTTCCCTACTTTCTGCCGAATTGGGGCATTGAGTGGCGGAACTCAACACACTCGAGTGGGAATCGAACTCACAACCTGTCGAGTTTACAGTCGCACGCTTTTGCCTCTGCGTTGGTTGTGGGTTCGATTCCCACTCGAGCATACTTAAATTACTTTCATTATTCTGCGCTAGTAAGTAATATAAAGCGCGGCGTTGAGGTCCGCCACTCAATTTGCAATGTCTTGAATTCAGGCGGAAGGTAGAGAACGGAATTTTTACGCTTAGTTCTCTTTGATTATTTTGATATTGTAAAGTTGAAAAAATATAATCTACCCATCATAATAAAAACAATTATAGGAAATTAAATACTGAACATTAAGGTACACAGGTAAAATGGAATGAAAATTTTTGTATTACTCTAAACCATTATCCATGGCGTATTTAAAACAAACAGGAATGATTTTTGATATGTACGAGTAATCTTATATGTTCGGCGTTCACGAGTTTTATAAATTTAAATTGTATTTGTTCCAAGCGGATTTAAAAAGTATTATTTTGGTAGAAATAAAATGTATGCGGTAATTAATCTATTTAAAATAGTTCCATTAAATAAATAATCTTAAGTTAATTTTATATTCAGCACGCAATGCCTCAATTCGGCGGAAAGTGGAGAACAGAGTGTCTTAACACTAGTTTCTCAGGTTCTCTCTGCCTACCCTGCTATATGCGGGATACAGCGTGAAGCTAAAAAAAATATACCGAATAGATACATAGAAAACTGATCCCATAAATATCTAACTATGGTACAATAACATTAATATTGTTAAAATAGATTTTTTGTCCGAATTATATAACTACCTTCATGTTTTGTTTTTCGTTTTATTGTCTTTTTTCTCTTGTAGCTTCTTCTTGTTTTCGTTTTTAATTGATCGAATATCAAAAGTATATTATAGTACATGATTAAAACAGGAAAATCCCATGTTCGGACTATAAAATATAAAATTATTTTTTTCCTTGTTTCTCGAGTTTTTAGAAATACTTTCTTGGTGCACCCCTAAACTTCTTAAAGGATATACACGCCAAATTTCAGCTTTCTACGCCTAATAGTTACGACTGTGCGTTACCTGTCAGTCACAGATTAAAGAATGACTTTTATATAGGTAAATAATTATAAAAAACAAAAATTCGTCAAATTTTGGAAGTAAATACAAATAAAGTAGGCTATAAAAGAATGTTATGTTTATATATTTGAAATGTACTAATTAAGTCTTTTAATTTGGTACTCCACACGGTACCCATCAATGATATTTTTGTTTTTATTCATGAAGTATTTGCCTCTAGAAGGCGCCATATCAAATTAAGAGTGACGTTACATATCTAAGAACACTTGGAGTATGAATACCTATCTAACGTCACCTTAATTATATAATTGGGTACAGGGGTTTGGAAAAATATGAGGTAATAAAGAGTATTACAAACATACATGGTAAAAAGTATAGATTTGTTAAAGACTGTTTCTAATTAAGAAGTAGTAACGGAACGGATACCTTAAAAGAATGGAGTATCTTAACACAAGGTGCTCAGGTTCCTTCTGTCTACCTTGCTATATGAGGGATACAGCGTGAAGGCCGAAAAAAGTCACAACTATTGCTTGCTATATACATTTCATTTGTCATATTAAGTCAGTCATATCAATTGACTGACAGCTCAAATCAAATTTGATTAGTCAATAGTCAGTCAGTTAAAGTGATTAAATTTATAAACTAAGGACGCTAAATCTAATAGCATTAGTGAGATTATAGGGATTTCGCATTGTTAATACATTTGAGAGCCTATCTATAATTTATTGCTTGCTATTAGTTATATTACCTTTGTAAAGTTATATTAATATGATGAATTGACATACATATATAAAGGGATATAGGCGCACTGTAAACGTAAGTGATCACAGGTTCAATTCATACTGGGAGAAATGTTTTTTTAATTTCACGCTGTATCCCGCATATAGCAGGGTAGGCGGAGGGATCCTGAGAACTTAGTGTTAAGACACTTCGTTCCCCACTGATGGGAATGTTCATATGTCATTCATTTCTTTGTTCTGGTAAGACAAAAAGTGATAAAGTAATTTGGTAAGTGCGGCGTTGAGTTCCGCCACTCAACACGCAATATTTCTAATTATTAGGTTTTATAGTTGACATTAAAAATGTTGTTTACGGTAAAATTTTTACTCCGTATCTTTTATCGATGAAGGTTTATCTTTTTATTCCTTGGCTATTTTTTATAATATTTATTACTTTAGAAATACAGAACAATATGATAAACAGAATTCATGATATCAACAAACATAATAAAAAAAATACGCTTAAAACATACACGATTAAATCAAGCGAAAAATCGAGTAGCTTTAGAAAATTCCCAATTTATTTTACTTTTAAAAACACTTTAACTTGAAAAAGTTTTAAAATTGCATTGTCACCTCCAAACAACGCTATTTAGTTGGAAACAGTACTATTAAAGTTACCGCCAGATTGCGCGCGACAGCCACCTGCGTGTTTGGACAGTTAATTAAGAGCTCAAACAAATTGTTTATACAAGCTATGTTTAGATATATATGTATATAGTTTTTGTTGTAATTGTTAAGATGAAATTCGGGGTTACGGGGTTAGAATACAATTCCCTTCCGCCGCTGGGTAGCGTCCCATAAGAGGCAGGTATCCCAGTTGTTTGGTGGTAGGCGGTTCGTCCTCCGTCTGGCTTGCGATCACTATCTTGTCAAAGATGAACCGCCAAATATCTTATGATGTGTTCCGGTTCGATGGCATGTAAGCCAGGTTTTCCCCTTTCCCACCCATTCTTTCCCCAAAATATGGTGGTTCCGATAGCGGACTACTACATTGTCCCCCACTTCCGTCTGTATCCTCTAGGTTGGCAACGCTTCTACAACATCTCTGGTGCTGTAGATGTTTATGGGCGAAGTTAACCACTTACCATCAGGTGGTCCTTTTGCTTGTTTGCCATCCGTTATACATAAAAAAAAAATAAAATAGGAGATTCAATGACTGTAGTGACTGTGGGTTATGAATTCGATTCCCATTCAAAAAATGTAGTTTCACGCTTTATCACGCAAAGCAGGAAGGAAGGAGTGTAACTAGTGTCAAGACACTCTGTTCGCGGTCTTTCACCGAAATTTGAGATATAGTGTGTTAAGTGTCGCAACTCAGCACCGCGCTTTATCTTACCAAAGCAGTTAATGAAAATAATTTACATATCATGAAAACCCAACAGGAGGAGAATTATTTCATATTTGGTTAGGTAACGAAAGATATAAGGTAAAGAAAGGCTTGGACAGTGAAGGCAACCATTTATGCGATTTAGGGGCCCACTAAGGCCACACTTGCGTTAAAACTTTCGTACTGTTTCCAAGGCGCTAAAAAAATTATCTGTTTGAATATATTAACGATATCCCGGTGAGTACTAATTTCTGTCCGTCAACACGTAATTTCTATGTCATCTTCTTTTCTTACATAATTATAACGATTATTTCCTAATATTTGCTAAATTTAGATACTAATAACACATTAAAAAAAAGCTTTTCTATACCTAAAATCAATCTCAAATTGCAAGTAATATCAAAATCATAAGAATAATTTATAACAATCTACTAAATTTCAGGTATGTACAGGCTGGCCATAAACCAGAATCCGCTAGAGAGTATACAGGATGAAGCATTTTATGGACTAGACAATACACTCTGGGAGTTGGAACTGAGGCAGGACAAATTGACGGTAGTACCCAGCCGCGCTTTGAGATATCTACAGAAATTACACTTGCTTGACTTAACAGGTGATTATTTTTTATTATTTCTGAAGTGAAATTTGAGGCGAACGTGTGTGACAGTGTTTTACTGTAAACGCAAGTGGTTGTGGGTTCGATTCCCACTCAGTGGAAATATATTATGTTATATTTCAATTACTTACGCCACTCAATACGAAACAGCAGAACGTTTTCTTTTGTTTACCCTATCCGGGTAAAAAGTGATACTTTTTTAGATTCGTTGTAATTCTATGTAACGAAAAAGCGACACAAGAAAGAGAGAATCACAGATCTCCGTAGGAAAGAATGAGACGGTATATAATAACATGTGTGCTATCATTCATAAGAAAGAAAAAACAAAAAAGAACAGAATAAACTATATAATAAATAGATTATAAAATAAGAACTAGAAGGTCATTTCAAAATTTTTTGTAATTTCTTTCCCATCTATTGTGTATCATGCTTTTTTTTTATTTTTTTTTGTTGACATGTGTTTTAAATACAATGACCGTCCATTATTTTTAAATATTTCCCATATATTTAGTTCTATAGTTCTAAGATTTCTATTCCTATTTCACAAACATACAACATAAACTTTTTACCTCCTTTCTTTAAAAAAAACCATTACTTTTAATACTTTAAAATATAATACACATACGCTGAAATATGTTACCTACAAGGACGTAGGTACAAATCCCGCTTTACCTAAAAATATATATCAAATTCTAGCACCTTATTAATATTCAATTTTAACCAAACGATTTTATACAAAGCAAATAGGATACTAGTAATTTTCTATATAACATGATCAAGAGGTTAACATGGTCACGAGTCGCAAAGGCTCGAAGGAATTTAATAAGGAAATATTAAATCATGCTACGATGGCCTCTTCAATGGCTCTGGCTTACCTACTTGACTGCGAATTTTATGTTAGGTACACTTTTTATCTAGATTTTACTTAAAGGATAATATTAGATTTTTTTGCTTAAAAATGAAGCTATGGATTGATGATAAGATACGAGATAGCTAATATGTGTTCGTTCCGAACGAAAGGATCTTTATTACTAAGCCCGTATTAAATTATCTATATAAAATTGTATTTTTCAACATTTCCGTTCCCCACTTTCCGCCAAATTGAGACATTGCGTGTTGAGTGACAGAACTCAACACCGCACTTTGCATTGTTACTAAACCCAAGAAATGAAAGTACTAAATTTTACACTTCCTGGAGTGGGAATCGAATCCACAACCTGTCGCGTTTTCAGTCGCACGCTTGTGCCTTTACGCCACGACAGGCGTTGACGACGGAAATGTTGCAAGAGAATGGAGTGTCTCAACACTACAGCGTGAAGTTAAAAAAAATGTATTTTTTTATTTTCATAGCGTTTTTTACTACTTATCGAGCATAATGGGTATATAGACTGTTCTAGTAAGATTTTTGTAGATAAAAGTATCTTAGAACCTAGTTAGTGGTAAGACACTCCATTCACCGCTTTTTTGTTTGAATTAGAGACATTGTGTAAATAAATGGTGGAAAATAACGCCACGCTATGTCATACAAGAGCGAAGAAATAAAATAATTTATATATAATAGATCCCCCGAGTGGGAATCGAACCCGCAACCCATCGTGTTTATAGTTAGTTAATCCTACTTCTGTACGATGGCTCATGGCTGTTTTTTTTTAGCTTCACGCTATATCCCGCTCATAGCGGGGTAGGGAGAGGGAACCAGGGAACCTAATGCTAAAACGCTCTGCTATCTTTTAACATTTCCGTTCCCCACTTTCCGCCAAATTGAGGCACTGCTTACTGAGTGGCGGAACTTAACGCCGCGCTTTGCCTTATTACTAGAGTGAAGAAATGAAAATACTAAATTTTATTTAATATTTATCTTCTGTTGGCTGAATCTATATATTAATACTAGAAGCAAATACTTTAGACTCCTTTTTACGATAATTACGCGGACGGAAAAGCATGAAACTTGGCACACTTATAGTTTATATAGCGAAGGAGTGCAGTGATAGTACCTTTTTAATAAAATAATATATAAAAAATATATATAATTAATAAAATAAATGTTACACATATTACCATGGTTTGACATCCATATTTATATATAGTATATACATACGTTGCTAGGACGCGTTATTAACGCGTCAACGGGGGCAGTAGTATTAGTAAAGATAAATAAAATAACGAAAATTAATCGTTTCTAATTAACAAATGTTAGCTTATTATAACTATTTACCGTCCGTTTTAAACTTTTTGTAAATACTTGAGCTTTGTCGATCTCGAGGGAGACGGCAATTAATGGCTTGTCTGCTGGAGTTGCAAATTGTTCTTGTTTAACTTCTGTCTACATTATGATGCTTTTACTCAAAACTGTCGTTTAACTTGTCAAATTGATCGTATAGTTTAATTTGTGAAAATGTTTACGTAATGAATAATTGTTTTGTTTATTTTATTGCGCCCTAATTAAAGTAAAGAAGTGAAGTACATACATACATATAGCTTCACACTGTGTCCCGAATATAGCAGGGTAGGCAGAGGGAACCTAGTGTTAAGACACTCCGTTCCGATGAAGTGATTCATTTTATTATTGAAAAATATATAATTTGATATAATGGAGTGTCTTATCACTGGATTCTCTGTGACCATTTAGCCATCCTGTAAAAAAATTGTCTAATATACACATATCTCTTAAAAACTTGATGGAGAAAATTTTGTAATAAAATTTCTTCTGATTTCATTTTTTTTCTTTGATACTAACATATATAAAACTATATATAGGATGATAAGACTTTGACCTACATATTTTGGATGGGACGAAATTATTATTTCTGTACTCTATTTTAGATTAAATTTAGATATAATTGCGTACTGGTGATTAATTTCACGCTACTGCTTAGACTGAAGAGATTGGGACAGTAAAAATATTATAAAAAAATTAATACCTCGAATGAGCATCGAATTCATTACCATGATATCTACTAAATGCGTCATGATACCCCATTTGTCTTCCAAAAATCCCTTCAAATTGAAAAGTAGTCTCGTGGCTTTAGTGACCAATTTCTCCATTTTCTACCCCCATGTATCCATCACCAAAAATTAAAAATAATTCCTTCAATATGCAGTAGGTATTTTAATATATCAACTCTAACATTTCCAAAGCATAATTATTTGTATACGGATACCAAACGAATAGTGTAATTACACATAAAACAACCTAGGCATGCCTCATTCCCTTCTGTAATGCAACTCATTATCCTCGACGGTTCATTAGGGTTTTTCCTCTACGATGTTTTATTATTCCAAAACATTATTTTCTCAAATAATATACGTTATATTTGTTCTTGTTACAATAAGGTGCAGAGGCACAAGCGGGCGACTGTAAACGCGACAGTTTGTGGGTTCGATTCCCACTCCAGGAAATGTTAGTATTTTCATTTCCTGGATTTGGTAATAAGGCAAAGCGCGGCGTTGATTTCCGCCATTCAGCACGCAATGCCTCAATTCGGCGGAAAGTGGGGAACAAAATTGATGTAAGAGAACGGAGTAGGTTCTCAGGTCCCTCTGTCTGTCCTGCTATATGCGGACACAGCGTGAAGTTAAAAAATAATAATAATAATATTATACTAGCTGTATCCAGCGACTTCGTTGACGTGAACTCTAAACTGGAAATCCTATTTTTACCGATTACTTAGGAATTTCAAGAAGTTAGTACTCCCCGATAATTCTCAAGGAGCCTCCGTATACGGTAATTTCAGCTTTCTTAGGTCAGTTATTTCGTCTGTCAGTCACTCAGCAACGCTGGTGTTTTATATATGTATATATTTATATAAACAAACAACAGATATATTGAATATTTAATAAGGAAAAGACGAATGAATTTAAAAAGGTACCTAAATACGTACATATTATTTAGCTTCATATCTTACCTGCAAAAGACACGGTAGGCAAAAAAAACTTGAAACACTCCATTCTCTATTTTTTTCCATTTTTTTTAACTACACTGTTAGACGGAACTCAACGCCGTACTTTTTTTCGCCTATTAAATATTATAATTGTCACGACTGGGAATTCAACCTACACCAATTTAGTGTGTAGTCAAACACTGTCTCACAATGACGTCTATATATTATTAGTACCTACATTTATTAGGAAAATTAGCGTTTCTATATTAAATAGCTACTGTAAGGTCAAAGTTCGATAGCGTGGGAGTTTTAGTTTTTCTTGTTCGCGTTAAATGAATATATTGAAAGTCAGTCTTTTTTTTTTTTATACCACGACGGTGGCAACAAGGCACACGGCCCACCTGATAGTAAGTGGTTACCGTGGCCTATGGACGCTTGCAACACCAGGGGCATCACTTACGCGTTGCCGACCCTTCAAAAACCTATTTATTCCCCTTTTGAAGAACCCCATGTTGTAGCCCTCTGGGAAAACCTCGGCAGGGAGATCATTCCACAATTGGAGAGTCCGCGGAAGAAAGTTCCTTTGAAATCGAACTGTTCGGGACCATTTAGGCTCCAAAGTGTGAGCATGAACTCCCTGTCGATGGCGAGCGGTGCGATGGTGAAAAGTAGAAAGTCAGTCTATATAGATGTTATATGTATATGAATTAAACAGCTTTAATTATGAAATAAATTTAATTACATTAAATTTATTTCATAATTTAACGTATGCAAAATATCTCTTAAGCATTTTTATTACCAGGTTTTGAAAATAAAAGTACTTATTAATCATTTCATCAAGAAATACTGTCCACTATGCCATAAAAGATTTTTAATCGAGACAAAGCATGTTGAATGACGAAACTTCAACACCGCGATTGTCATATCAGAGAAGAGAAATTAAAATAATTTAAATAGACAATCATTTTCCCTGTAGGAATTGATCCCGAATGAGCATCGAATCCACAACCATTTACGTTCACAACCAAACACTGATTCACTGCACTACGATGGCCTATACCACAATTTTGCCCTCAAACTACTGCCTGGAAGAGATCACTTTTAATGATAAGGCCCCCATAGTGCGATATATTACATTATTTTAATTATTTATTCAGTGTATCTTTTTTAAGTTGCAATAAAGACTTTTATTTATCTGCCTATGTATCTAAGCAATATAAAATTTGTTTTAGGTAATGAAATAACAGATATAACCGGGGACAATTGGTTGGGACTCGAGAACTCGCTACAATCTCTCATACTTGCTGATAACTCGATAGCCAGCCTTCCCCTAGACGCGTTCTCTGGGTTACTTGTGTTAGAAACCTTGGACTTACACGGCAACCATCTATCAGTGATCGACAGTGGCGTCTTCAGAGATGGTATGAGCAGACTACATAAGGTATGTTGATATTAATTTTGGTTATAATTTATGTATAGATACGTTCTTAAAGTTTTAAATTATATAAAGCTAGCTTAGATTTAAGTAATTAGCCTGTCGTGACGCAGAGGCGTGTGACTGTAAATGCGATAGGTTGTAGGTTTAATTCAGCAAATGGAATTTTTCTTTTCCTGGGTTTGGTAACAAGGCAAAACACGGCGTAGAGTTCCGCCAGTCAGCACGTAAAGCCTCGATTCGGCAGAAAGTGGGTGAAACTTAAAACAAGGTTTTTTTTGCCTACCCTGCTATATGCGGGATAAAGCGTGAATCTATGTGTGTAGACTTAGGTTTTAAAATCACGTTTTTTCCCATTTCGTAGGAAATTAGAGAAATTCTTCCTTAGCGCTCTTCGATACATACTGAATTTCAGCTTTCTTTGATAAGTTGACTTGTATATACAAGTTGTATAATTGTTCTTTCTATTTATAGGACGAATAAATGACAAAGATTTTTTAGGTAAATAAGTATTTAAATAAAATAAAAACAGAATTAACAGATTTATCTGATTAAATTTCAATTTAAACTTAAAAATGCCTGCCTCAAAATATGCATCTTTGATTATTCAACTTATTGACGCCTGGTATGGAGTTAACGTCGATCATCTGTTTAAATTTCTCTCTAAATATATTTTCTTTCTCAATTAAACTATGCTAGGCAATAAACTTTTCTTATGATGCTAACAACAGAAATAGGTTGCAAATGCATCGAAACTTATTTCGATGTAAATTCATAAAACCATATAGCTAAATCGCACAGATTCCAAGAGACGCAGGTTCGAATCTCACTACGTAATTTTTTTTATACGTTTCAAAATATTTTCACATCTCACATTTGCTAATAAAAGTGATTGATAATATATGTTATCCTATTTGCATTTAGCTCGTTAACAGTTTTGCACACGGATTATACTTTGCGGTTAAACGTGGCTTCCAAATTAATTTGTATGTATAATTAAAACAAAACACCGCAGTAATCAAAGCGTAATGAGTAAACTTGATGTTAATATTGTATTACAATACCCCAATGGTGTAGTGGACATATAGAATTTGCTACTAGGCATTGGTCATAGGTTCAATCTTTGTATGGGGAATATTTTAATTAAAGCTGATTACTAGACTCTTACTGTTGGCCTCATAAGAAAGCTTCAAGTCACTCAACGAGCTATGGAGAGGGCTATGCTCGGGGTTTCCCTGCGTGATAAAATTCGCAATGAAGAAATCCGTAGGAGAACGAAAGTCACCGACATAATCCTCAAAATATGCAAGTTGAAGTGGCAATGGGCGGGCTACATCGCTCGTAGAACCGACAACCGATGGGGAAGAAAGGTTCTCGAGTGGCGACCACGAACCGGAAGGCGTAGCGTGGGACGGCCCCCTACTAGATGGAGCGACGACCTAGTCCGAACTGCGGGAAAGCGCTGGATGCAGGAGGCATCCAGTCGTGCTACATGGCGATCTATGGGGGAGGCCTATGTCCAGCAGTGGACGTCTTCTGGCTGACGACGACGACTAGACTGAATACTTATCGTTATATTTTGGCCTTTCACGAAATCTTTATATAGTGTAGCCTATGTATTATTCTGATGTATAAGCTATATTACTTCAAAGTTTCATCCGAATTGCTTTAGTAGTTTTTGCGTGAAAGAATAACAAACATTAACTTATCCAAGCATTTCATATTTGTTATATTAGTAGGAATAAAGTTTTTAATTTACTCAAATTACAAAAATTGCAAAAAGCTTACGTTTATCTCCTTTAGTTATAAATTCTTGAAGCGTTTCGTTATTCATCTTCATGTATAAATTATGTATATGAAATAATGATTTTTTTTTAACTTCACGCTGTATTCCACATATAGCGGGGTAGGGAGAGGGAACCTGAGAACCTAGTGTTAAGACACTCCATTCTCTTTCAACATTTCCGTTCCCCACTTTCCGCTAAATTGAGGCATTGCGTGTTGAGTGTCGGAACTCAACGCCATTTTACCTTGTTACCAAACCCAAGAAATGAAAATACTAAATTTTATATTTCCTGTAGTGGGAATCGAACCCACAACCTGTCGCGTTTACAGTCACACGCATGTGCCTCTACGCCACGACAGGAGAGAATTTCACTCAATTATAATGAGATTCTAGGTTTTATAACCCAAGCAAATGAATTCAAGAGACACGGCTACTCAACTTAAAAAAAAAGAGCTTACTAGGTATAAAATTGCAGGTTTTAAGAATAAGATGCTAACAATTATAATATTTTCTTACGCTTCATGCTTTATCCCTATTATAATCATTGCTTATATTATTATATACAATATTAATTTGCAGCTTCTCCTTGGAGACAACCAGCTCACGTTGATCCCTTACGAGGAGCTGTCACCACTGCGCCAGTTGCGGTATCTGGATCTGTCTAACAATCTGATCAAACAAGTACCACCGGCCCACGATCTGAATGGCGTTAAGCTTTCATTGGATTATTTGAAGTGAGTAAAAAATATGTATTTTAAATTATTTTTGCTCAAAACACAAACAAATATTAGTTATGTTATTAATACTTGAAGGAAAAGGATCGGATCCTTTTTTATGAAATCTATATGGACAAGTGAGTATAATATTTTTTTTTTTTTTTTTTTTTTTATTTTTTTTTTATGGATAAAGGATGGCAAACGAGCAGAAGGATCACCTGATGGTAAGTGGTTACCTTCGCCCATGAACCTCTACAACACCAGAGATGTTGTATGCGTTGCCAACCTAGAGGATATAGATGGAAGGGGAGGACAATGTAGTAGTCCGCTATCGGAACCACCACATTTTGGGGAAAGGATAGGTGGGAGAGGGGAAAACCTGGCTTACATACCATCGAACCGGAACACATCATTAGATATTTGGCGGTTCGTCTTTGACATGATAGTGGTCGCGAGCCAGACGGAGGACGAACCTCCTACCACCACAAAAATTGGCATACATATATTATATATAATTAGAAATATATTAGGTTAATAAAAAAAATGCTAAGGAACCATATATTTTTATTACACATCAATGCACAACTATTTAAGATTGATATTATAAGTGAAAATTATTTTATTTAATTTATTGTGAGTATCGTGGCCCAGAGGGATAGTGACAGACTGCAAATGCGATTGTTAGTGGGTTCGAATCCCCCTCTGGGATAGGATTATATTTAATTTATTTTCATTTCTTCACTCTGGTAAGACAAAACATCGAACAGACTACCTTAACACTAGGTTCCATAATGAGCCAATATATTAAAACATAATTCAAAATATCTAGCCGTAAAGGTGATGATAAATTACTAAAATAATTTTGTTTTTGTTTTAGATTGGACCAAAATAATATCCGAATTTTATTGCCGAGTTCATTCAAGTACTTCAACATATTGAATACTACTACACTGAATGGAAACCCTATATTTACTATAAGGGTAAGTGAATTTAAGATTAAAAATTATTAATTATAATGAGGAGTGTAGGGGAGCATTTATACTCGTATATTTCAAGGAATTCCTACGAAAACGGGAAAGTATGAGATTTTACGTTTTATAGCCCACGCAGACAAAGTCACGAGATATAGCTAGTTATAATAAAAACTTAAAAAACAGTCATCAGACTCACGACCATCAGATGAGACGATCAGATGTGATGTGATGATCAGACATGATCAGACGATCACGTAACAATATGAGGAGTTGAGTTCCTTCATCCTACAAGCAACGTCTACAAATGTGTGTAAAGTGGAGAACGTAGTGATTTGTCCCTAGAAAAAGGTGTATTCCAAGTTCTTTTATATTAATAACTAAATAACTAAGATTTTAACAAAACAAAAGAATGCAGAAGTAGGTACTAGCTCTCATATAAAAAAGAATAATTAAAATTGGTAATACAAAAAAATACAGTCAAATTGAAACTCCTACTATTTTAAATCAGTTAAAAATGTAATATACATTATACTAAAATAAGGAAAATATACACATCATGAGAATTGCAAGTGAATGGCATGATGTTAAACAATTACCAGACCTCTACATATTTCTATGTAGGTACATAGAAATATGTAGAGGTCTGGTAATGGTCTATACGTAAGAACACCAGATATACTGTAATTACCTTTGTTTGGCCTTCACTTTATAGGTACTAACATATTTTAATATTCTGTATAATATTTATACTTGCTTGAGTGATAAACTATTGGTTGAAAATGACGTTACATCTTCAATTTTTCATAAAAATTATAGAAGGAAACAGCAGAAAGATAAGTAATAGTTTATTTAAGTTAAATTTCAGTATTCACTTTTTAAATCGTTAAGTATAGGAAATAATAAAGAATGAAACAGATTTGTATCATACAAGTTCTTATATAAAAAAAATATAATTATTAAATAAATAAATTTAATTTTTATGTTGTTTTCATAAAAATATGAAATAAAATAATGAATGAAGAGTAGAATTTTTATTTGAAATAAAAAATAGTACGCAGCTTATGTTGAGAGGCCGCTATGCGTATACTATACGAGGGCACATACATTTTGAGAGACATGATGGCATCAGATCATCGCTTACCGTAACGATAAAGCACGGATTTTACTGCCAAGGACCAGCAACAGATCCTAAAATCAAGATGTTCCATTATACTGTTTTATGGCAACATTTAAAATATTTTTTTATCAAAATATTTTTGTTCTTTTATTACAGGAAGATGCATTTCGAAACGCAAAAATCAAAACTTTGTCCCTGCGAGATTGTGGTGTGACAGAACTGTCACCGTCGTCGTTCGCCGGCTTGGAGAACAGCTTGCAAAGTCTAGATCTATCTGAGAACAACTTGACTATGATATCGAAATTCATGCTCAATAAATTGGATTCATTGCGATTTTTGAACCTGAGAGAGAATAAGGTATTGTTTAAATATTCGTATATTATGTATTTTTATATCTTTTTTGTTTTCTATTTTTTTGGAGATATATCAGAATACTAATTGGCTTAAAACATTACACCATTTAAGTTCATATATAATTATTGAGATTATTATGTTAATTTCCTTTCTAATAACGCCTGTCGTGGCGCAGAGGCACAAGCGTGCGACTGTAAACGCGACACGTTGTGGGTTCGATTCCCACTCCAGGAAATGTAAAATTTAGTAGTTTCATTTCTTGGGTTTGGTAACAAGGCAAAGTGCGGCGGCGGAGTTCCGCCATTTAACACGCAATGCCTCAATTCGGCGGAAAGTGGCGAACGGAATTGTTGAAAGAGAATGGAGTGTCTTAGCACTGGGTTCTCTGGTTCCCTCTGCCTACCCTGCTATATGTGGGTTACAGCGTGAAGATAAAAAAAGAGAACCTTTCTAATAGTCTATTTCATATTTAAAGATACTATAATTTCCTTTAAAATTTATTTTAGATTTTTTTTTTATTAAATTGCCGAATTGTTTTCGGCAATTTAATAAAAAAAAAATCTCCTATATCCTATATCCTATTCCTTCCTATATCCTATCCCATATCCTATTATCATCTCTCTCTATCATTATTACTAATTACTCCTCCAGCTATCTCACTTTCTATATCTTTCTCTATCTCTACAAAGTCCTTAAGTATCAAAACATTATAAAAATTGCAGGTGGACCCAAATTTGCTATCAACGAGCGCACCCTCTGAATACAGTACACCGATCACAAACAGCTTCCAATATAAGTTATTCTATTTGGATATCAGCGGTTCCTCCTCCCTTGAAATGAGCTTACAGGATGTGAGAAGGTAATTTTGAATGTACAATAATCAAAATCTATGTAACTAACATTCATTAATTTACACAACCTAAAAATTTGTTCTATGTGGTTTCCATACTTTAAATAATAACTAACTAACCTATGCTTAAAATAACTGAAAAAACTACACCTATCAACGGATGTTAGGTATCTGAATTATTATTATCACTGCTTTTAACTAGTGCTTTCAAATCATTTTCAAAATTTGTAGAATTTGCGGAAAGATACGTTTTTGGCCTTAGTAGATACCACATTGGTATAGTTTAGCATGATTATGTTTTTACGCTTAATCTATCTTCTTCATTCTGCTTCATTATTTCTTTATCGAAGTCAAATATTAGACCTTTTACTATCTTAAATTTATTAATATTTTCTTAATATATTTTGCCTGTTTTTCTTGCTTCTAATACTTACTAGAAAATAATTTAGAATAAGTTATTTCTGATTATTACAATATGAAATTTATGACATTTTTTAATGTGACGTAGTGATTTATTTACTTTAGTCTATAGGCTCAGCTCGGATTTCACCTTTCTATTAAGAGATATTCGCTTAACTTATTTAGTTTCGTACCAGTTTTTGGTTACATTTTGATTACAGAAACGAGTCAGACAATTGCCGCGATCAGAGCAAGTAAGTTCGGTATGTTTTTCTACCAATCGAGGCTTAGTTCGATGTTATGGAAAGGATGTTAGTCGCTTTTTGTCACTTTGCGTTTGTAGCACGAAAGCATTTATAAGTAAATTCCATATTAAAATATCTGTCGTCGAACATTTCTAATTTGTCATGTAATGTATGTGACATACATGTCATTTCATTTTAATTTTGATGTGTTTTTGTTAAATATACACATATTAACTTTCCATGTAGAACGCTTTATGCATACGATATGATTTCTAAAACTCGTTCCCAAATGCTTGCACATGTGTTGTATGTTATTTAATCAAAGGTTGTCGTCTTTTTGTTTTCGATTTTTTTTTATCTTCTGTTAAGTGTGTTTTTTTGTTTCAAGGTGAAGGATTTCATTACTTTTTCACGAACAAACGAATATCATGAGCAATTTTTAGGTTGTGTAAATGTATTTATAACATTATTATGTGTTTCAAATTAGTTGCACAATGCTTTTAAAAATCCGACCAAGATGTGAGTCGGAATTGTACATCCAGGTTTTTGTATCTAAAATATTGATTATGACTCAAAAAATCATTAATTGATGAAAATTTTAAAATAATATAAATAAGTTTGATACAGAATCCTAATATCTCAATAAATATATGTGAAAATAAACCATTGCCACAAATAACTGTTTTTCTTCTTCCAGAATGAGATCGCTTCGCTCCCTATCAGTTAGCAAATTGATAAAACGGAGTATAAATACGGACGATTTTATCGATTTTGGTGTGGAATTGGAGGATTTGAAAATTATTGGCAGTACAATAAATAGGATTGAAGCGAGTGCCTTTCAGCATGTTCGGACGATAAAAACATTGGATCTGTCTGAGAATAACATAGATTATATAGATCCTTTTGCGTTTGCTGAGGTACATATATTCCGGGATATTATCAAAGTCTATTAAATGACACTACTATAACCGGATTAATCGCGTATATTTTTGTATTCGGAAATACAAGTACTACCTGTGACCACGGACTACTGTAAAGTGTTCGAAACGTCGGGTTTCCAAAAATATATTTTCGATTACTAAAATATACACGAGTAATTCAGTTAAAATAGTTTCATTTAAAATGTATAATAATCGCGAAAATCAAAGTGCTCATTATTAAAATCTTTCTTTTAAAAAAATTGTTTATATTTGAATCGGTGAGTGCAGAAACAACGTAAGTCCGGATTTTCAAATTTTGCAAGAGGGAGAAAAAAGTGGATAACTTGCCATTCTAAGCTAGTTTAAATCGATTACGAATTTTTGAATTTTTTGTGACTTACGTTGTTTCTGCACTCACGATTCATTTTTCCTTATCTTCATTCTATAAATATACTTCTACTGTACTGTTAAAGCTGTTTTTGATTTATTCTGTCTATAAAAAATTAATATATTACAAAATATTTACATTTATTACATTTTGATTACAGCTACACAGTTTAACATCATTGAAAATGGCGAATGGTTTAGCAGACTCGGTCAAAATTTTACCGTTCGAACCTTTAAAGGCTCTTATTGAATTAGAGGATTTGGATCTAAGTAATAATAAACTAAAGAATGTTCCTGATACCTCATTCCACTTTATGTATAAGCTTAAATCATTAAATTTGCAAGATAATTTAATTGATCAGTTCTCCAAAGGAACACTTCAGGTAAATCATATTGTTTAATTAAGTATAAAGTAAATTATAAGTAACGCTTGTCGTGACGCAGAGGCACAAGCGTGTGACTGTAAACGTTGTGGGTTCGATTCCCACTCCAGGAAATGTAATTTTTTCATTTCCTGGGTTTTGTAACAAGGCAAAGCGCTTTAAGTTCCGCCACTAAGTGCGCAATGTCTCAATTCGGCGGAAAGTGGGGAACGGGGTGCAGGATACAGCGTGAAGCTATGTATGTATGTATGTATGTAATTATAAAGTGAGTTAGGTTATATGAAAGAATAAAATGTCGCCCAATTCGGGACCGTGCACTAACAGTTTATAGACAAAAATCATAAACTCATGAAATCTTTTTTAGTTATAATCGTTATAGAGGAATTACTTCATTTACCATCAAATACAGTCCCAATACTTTTAGCTAGAAAATTCTTAAGACGATTATATCAAATTACATAATATCTAAATAAGTAATTAATTATTATTTCCACCTTATACACTTACAGGGCGATATCCATCGACAATTAGAAAGCGTGTGTCTATCTCTCAACCAGATGCAAAGAATCGATCAACACACATTCGTTAATTTACGAGAGCTACAAGAGATATTGATTGAAGACAATTTAATAGAAACTGTATACAGACGATCTTTCACAAGCTTGGATAATTTGAAAGTGATCAAATTAAGAGGGAACATTATTACGGAAATCAGTGAGGAAGCTTTTCAAAATCTACCAGCACTTAAGGAGTAAGTTGCTATACATCCTAATCCTATATGTATATTATAGGTAATATATTATTAAGCATGGTATGTTAAATTGCGGCGTTGAGTTTCGCTACTGTTGAAGTTTCTAGTTCAGATGGGACACTTCCCTCCCGTACTCCGTCCGTCTTCATTGAGAACGGAGCTCGGCTCGCTTTTTTTTAACTTCACGCTCTATTCCGCATGTAGTGGGGTAGGCAGAGGGAACCAGAGAACTTAGTGTTAAGACACTCCACTCACTTTCAAAAATTCCGTTCCCCACTTTCCGCCGAATTGAGGAATTGCGTGTTGAGTTGAGAACTCAACGCCGTGATTTGCCTTGTTACCAAACCCAAGAAATGAAAATACTAAATTTTACATTTACTGGAGTGGAAATCGAACCCACAACGTGTCGCGTTTACAGTCGCACGCTTGTGCCTCTGTGCCACGAATGGCGTCGTGTACCTTTGTAGTTATTATTATTAAAGTTACAATATTGAAGTAAGTCATGATATGAAAGTTGTATTTTTGCAAACCACACCGACAAACTTTATTGAAAAAAATTCATTAAAAACATTATTCAGGAAATATGGAGCTAAAAGATAGATTAAGAAATATTTTAATTCATTTATTTAATTTCCAGGTTAGATATATCGTTTAACCAATTGGAGACGTTCAAGTTTTCCATATTCGACCAAGTCGGATCGGCTACAGCATTGAAAGTGAATGTATCATACAACAGAATCATTTCTTTGGCTGATTCCAATGCACCAAGTTTCTTCACTTCGAACTTTTATCCACCACCTAAGGCACAGAGTAAGAATTTTAAAATACAAAAATTAAATAAAGCTTTTATAATTTAAATTTTTATTGCAATTATGCTTTTAACCGACTTCAAAAATGGAAGTTCTAAATTTGACCGTATTTTTTATGTGTTACCACATAACTTTTTACTGGATGAACCGATTTTGATGGTTCTTTTTATGTATGATAGCTAGAGCTTTTAATATGGCCCCTTCTTAAATTTATTTAAGATTTAACTATTGGTTTTTGAGTTTTTCGTAATGATTTTACTTTTTAGTTAAGTTTATTTGAAGTCGGTTTTCTTTTTTTTGATTAAATCTTAATTATGGTAATGTTACTTTAACATAACCTTTTTTTATTTACATTAATAACTTTAACTATTTCTTCTTCATTTACTATTTATTCTTTATTATATTCTTCTCTGTTTATGCTTTTTATTATTTAGCACTTGCACTTATACAAAGCTTATTTCACTTTCAACGCAGGATTAGAATCTGAGGATCCCAGTCCTCTACGTATAGAAAGAGGTGATGGATTTTATATTAAGTTACTTTTTTACATTCATATATTTCGTATTGATTTGATTATACTCTATTAAAATATATATTTAGTTTTTAATGCCTGTCGCCTGTCGTCGCGCCTGTCGTGGCGCAGAGGCACAAGTGTGTGACTGTAAACGCGACAGGTTGTGGGTTCGATTCCCACTCCAGGAAATGTTAGTTTTTCATTTCCTGGGTTTGGTAACAAGGCAAAGTGCGGCATTGAGTTCCGCCACTCAGCACGCAATGCCTCAAATCGGCGGAAATTGGGAAACAGAATTGTTGTAAGTGAACGGAGTGTCTTAACACTAGGTTCTCAGGTTCCCTCTGCCTACCCTGCTATATGCGGGATACAGCGTGAAGTTAAAAAAAAAAGTTTTTAATGCACATTTCTATATTTTATTTTTTTTATTATTCTATCATTCTTATTTTGTACAAAAAAGTATTGTGAAATTAAATTTTAATTATCATAGTAAAAGAATACACGAAATAATCGAAATTTATTTTGACATTATCTTAAAAAAATGATTTTTTGATCGATTCAGGTTCGATTTCTTTGGGTTCGATTCCCATCGGGGGGTGTTGTTTATAAATTGAACCGCCAACAATATTTTTTTATGAAATTTACGGATGATATGATAAGTTTATTTTATTTATAGGATGAATAAATACGATTTTGTAAGCTTTTTGATTATTCCTAATATATTTTTTAATTTCTTCAGGTCTCGGAACCGTATCAGTAAACATACGAGTTTTGGATTTCTCACACAACAATATTTCATACATAGCGCCATACTACTTTAGGTAATTTAAATTATATTCTTTACATTTTTTTTTCATAGTATATCATTTTTGTATATTTTTCCTTAATATTTTATTTTTTTAAGAACATATTGAATAACGTTGGATATATTTCAGGCATGCAGATTTGACACTATCGGAGCTGAATTTATCATACAATTTAATAAGAAACATAACGCGAGAGGTGTTCGGTTCGATGCTCATGTTACAGTACTTGGATCTGTCACATAATCAAATATTCCACATGGAGTATGATTGTTTCAAGAAGGTTAAGAATTTACAGGTAAATAAAAATTATACTACACTATACTACTATACTAGAGAAGAAATTATCATTCTCCTTGGGGTTCCATCGCTTGAGAGAGAGAGGAGCTTGGAGTAATACCCGGGGCTTGGAACCCAAATGCAGGCTTAAAAGGCCCCTTTACAACGCTTGACTACAGTGTCGGAGCTTCTCTCTCTTTCTAATTAAATATAAAAAGATCCTATTAAATCCGCCTTCGAAATGTGATAAAAATGATAGTTCTGGAGAGGCCGAAATCTTCAAGTAAATTTTAGAGAGATTTCGCTATTATACATTATACATATATTATTAACATGACTTCATAAATTCTATAGAAAATAAAGATTTTGTTCACTTTTATCATTCTAAAATTTCTTAATACTTTTAAATTGAACTCAATAGGAGATCTTTGTCTCGTAACACTTTTTCCCCTTCTCAAAAGTATGAATTTTTTTTTTCAGATTATAGATTTGTCTCATAACCATCTGATCGAGCTACCCGTGGAAGTGTTTCACGATATGCAGGCGCTTACTTCTGTTGACCTTTCCGACAATAACATCAAGAATTTGGCTGATAACCTTATCATATCACCTGCTTTGGAAAGGTAATTTCTCTTCAATCTTGTATGCTTATTTACTTTAAATATTCCAATTTTACATAAATGCTGATAAGGTATATAAATTTTTTTAAAATATTACATAAATTTATTATATTCGCTTATTATATTTACATTTTTTTTTTTTGCCATTGTGACGTAAAACATCATCTGAATGTAAACATGATTGGTTGTGGGTTCGACCCCCTCTAGGTGTAATGATTATATATTTTAATTATCTACATTTCTTCGCTGTGATAAAACTTAACTTAAAAAATGGCGAAACTTAAGTGGCTAAACGTTGAGTTTCGCCACTACACGCAATGTTTAAGACATTGCGTGTTATGACCAGAAAGCTAATATATAGTGCCGTCACACTAGATTTTCTCTAAAAACCCGAATAGCGACGTAAAAAGGGCAGCTGAAAAAAAAATGTTTATCTTTGTCAAATATTTCAAGTACGTCGTATATTTTCTTTAATTTTCCACTTAATTTAGAATCCCTCAGTACTTTAAGGCGAACCTCACACGACAAAATTAGCATTAAATATTTAATTACAATGAATTTCATTAATCAACAGGTTAGATCTATCCGACAACGATTTATCTAGGATACCTACAAACTGCCTATCACCGGCGGCAGCCATTAACTTAGTTGAACTGGACTTAAGTGGGAATACCATACCCAATGTTGCCATAGCCGATTTAGTCCAAAGATATAGAGTAAGTATGAAAAATGACATATAAAAATATTACCCTGTGATTTATATGAGTAGAATCGAAACTAATTGCTTGATTTTAGTATGGATTGTGATTTGTCATATGTATTCGTATGTGAATTTTAAGATAAAATTTCGATATATATTATAAAAGCACTGATCTGTATTGTTGTTTCATATTCTTTTTTTTATTTAAAGTTATTTTTTAGAATAATTTAATATTTAATAATGTTTTGGGTGAAAAGAGAATATAAAACAATATAATAAAACCTATTTGAACGTTACTAACCAATAGATAGTTATGTGTTGCCAGTCTTTGGCGTAGCTGGGTATTAAAGGCTCTTAAAAAATCCTAAATTTTATAGTTAAAAAACAAATATATTTTATTTATAATGTGTAATTACATAACGTTATTGTATTCAATAATGTAAATAACTATTTTATGTTCAAAAACAATCCACAATTTTATTCAATCTTTTAAACATTTATTAAAGTTATATTTTTTATTGCCCAATCTATACCAAAATACCTTAATATCCCTTGTTTATTTCAAATTGTAATAAAATCGATATTGTCCACAAACAATCGATGTTTAAAATCGATATTTCCAAATTATACTTATACCTTGAAATTGATGCACAACTAATAAATAACAAGTAGTTTTCTTCTAAAATTCAACAAATAAGTAATTTTCTTCAAAAATCTATGTAACATCGATATTTTTCTAACCAAATCGATTTTAATACTCTCAACTGCCACTAAAATCGATATCCGAGCCATACCCAACTACGCCAACCAGTGTGTGGTAGACGCTAACATATCATGTTCAGCACGAACCGAGCGAGTACTGGCTGGAGGAGCCGGACTACAGCGACGAGTACATGTACCACACAGCTAGACGCGACCACCCGCGCGTGTTGCACAGAAAGATACAGTACCCGCAGAATGTGTTGTACAAGGTAGATTGTGTTGTGTGTACGTTGCTTTTGGAACCTTGTCGGATTCTATTGCTTATAATTATGATTTTTGCTGTTTTCTTCTTCTTTTGGCGTTTTTAAGTTATGTTTTTGAGTTCTTTGTAATATTTTGATGAGTTACGGAACCTGTAGTACCTGTATTTCAGGCGTAAAGTGCAGAACTCAGTGTCTTGACATTGAGTTTGGCTTCTCTGAAATCCGAATCTGCTTGGAAACGAAGACATAACTTGAAAATTTTATATTAAATTTGAAAAGCTATTTATTTTATATCTAATTTCAACTTTCACTTAATCAATACTTGTTTCTATTTCTATATTCTTATGCCTTAGTTCCGTTTTACTATGAGCTTTTGCACAAAACTAAACAAAAATATATTTTTTATTATATTTTTTTTATACATACATATATATTACAATTTATTATTGTTATTACTTAAATAATTTGTAATTTCCAGTCGCTTGCCTGGTTGGACCTCTCAGACAACCATTTGGTTAGAGTGGAAAGTGGTTCCTTCACAGCTTTACCGAAGCTCCTTTGGTTAGACTTGAGTATGAACACGCCGTTCAATAACGGTGAACGTGGTGGTAGCATTTTCAAGGGCCTGGAAAGACGGTTGTCACATCTAGGATTGAAGAATGTTAGTTTGACTGCTGTAAGTATGGAAATATGATTTTTTTTGTTATATAATTATTGCCTAAGTAGAGCAGATAAAATAGGAAAGAGTCTGACTATATGATATGATCGTATTTAGTTTATTTTCATTTCCTGGCTATGATAAGATAATGTACGGCGTTGAGTTTCACCACGCAATATGCAATGTCTGGAATTCAGGCGGGATAGATCTTGATACTAAGTTCACTCTGTCTACCTTGCGGAAACAAAAATGATCTATTCTCCGCGTTCTACTTAAAAATGGAATATTACAGGTTAAGTGGCATAAATCCATAACTTGCTATGCCATGACTTGAACATTCAAATTTTAAGCATCATTACTTCTGTCAAAAGCTCAAAAAGAAAAGAAATATATTTCGATTCGATTATATGTTATAATTTCAAAAATAATTATAAAATACCTAAAATGATATTTTGTTTTAATATAATAAATATTGTTAATTTTTTATTAATTTTTTATCTTAATTTCGTTCAAGGTTCCATCAATGCCATTACCGAAGCTGAAGAGTTTAGATTTGTCATACAACAATCTACCATCCGTACCAACTGATACTACGGCAAATCTCACACGACTTCGATCTTTGGACCTCTCGTATAATGATTTGACTAATGTACCTGTTGTAAGTGTCTACTTATATTAATATGGGAAAGAAAATCTTTTAACTCCGTTTTACTAAAATTATGCGAATAGACGATTGTGCAATTGTAATTAGAGTACATGTAAAAAGTCAGTATCTTATAAAAATGCCTTAGAAGCAGTAGCTCAAAATGGTAGCGATATGTTGAAAAACATAAACAACAAATTATTTATGTTCATCATTAATTCTAGTAATATTATAAATGCGACTTTTTTATGAGGATAGATGGAAATTTGTTACTCTTTCAAACAAAAACTACTGGCCAAGATGTAACAAAGTCAAAGTCAAAGTCAAAGTCAAATAATTTTATTCAAAATAAGAAGTTACAAGCTTCATTTTTTGAACGTCAAATAATTTACCACCGGTTCACTAAATTTAATGCCTCAGACCTGAGAAGAACCGGCGCAAGAAACTCAGCGGGATTTTTTTTTTTTTTTTTTAACTTTACCGCAGTTATAAGTTTCTATGTATATGCTTCGGAATGACACATAGTCTACTATTTATAAAGATTTTTAAAAATCATAAGTAACTTGTAAGTATATTAAAAATATTCTTTTAAATTTCAGGCAACACATTCACTCAGTGACCTTCGTTGGCTATCCTTATCTGGGAATCCAATAACGGCTCTAATGAATACCAGTATGTATGGAGTCTCACCACGACTTGAATATCTGGATGTAACGCACTTGAAACTGGGCATTTTAGAGGTAAATTATATATTTCTAAGTATTATTTGAAATTAAGAAAATTAAATTAAAAGAAAAAATCAGATTTCTTTTGTATTTTTTAAACATATTGTTCCTAATATCAAGCTCTTTCCTGCATAGAGGCAGTAGGGTAGATAGAGGGCTCTACTTTCCGCCCAAAATTTTTTTTTGATACTTTGCGTGTTAATCAATTAAGTGGAACGAAATTTAATGCCGCTATTTGATTTTGGGATATGAAAATAATTTATACGAGTATATATTCATTCCCTCGAGTAAGAATAAAACCCACAACTAATCGTAGTTACATTTACAGACCCTATCCTACTACGGCATATTTGAGTCTATTTTTTATGTATGACGAAATATTTCGTCATATTCCGTTAACAGGTTAATGAACTAAATAGCTTTCCCATAATATTTAAGTAATAATTTTCATAATTTTCATAACTATTATAATAATTTCAATTTTGCAGCATGGAGTTTTCAGCAAGATGTACGGCTTGAGGACATTAAAAATTTCAGTCAATGGAAATATAAGAGATTTTAATATGCCAAAAATACTAACACATAACGCTGCGTTAGAAAATCTATACTTGCAAATAGACAACAATCAAATAGACCTCGGCAAAGAAATGACTGGTCATTTACCGTCTAAATTGAGTAACTTAACTATTACAGGAAGAGCTATGAAGGCGTTATCTCAGAAGCTGTTAAATGTAAGCTTTCTTATTTTATCTTAATATTTGTCGTGTTAAAATATTTTTAAATGATCGTTATTATGTGCAATTAATATAGCTGATCTTTGGGATTTGCCAATTTACTGTGAAATAGACGGAAAATAGAAAATTATTGAGATTCTCTCTCATTTTTTAGAAAAATGTATAATTTTTTTGCAGCGAAAATAAGTTGTAACAATCGCTTAAAAAATTCAACATGAGCTATGTTGAAATTTTGAATCACTAATCCATGTGCCCTTATCCAAGGGCGAATCGCTAAGCGGTCAAAACGCTTTTAAAGAGGCGCTTCCAAGAAGCACGTGTCGTTCAAATTTTTATAAGTTTTCCAAAAAATGATTTCAATTTCTATTGTTATTTTTGATATTATTAAAACGAGGGAATAATTTAAAAATGTCAAAAAAGAGATTCTCTCTCTTTTTTAAAGTCCGTGACATCCCTTAAATTGAAATGACAAATAATTTAATAATTTATGTGAAAAAAAAACAATACATACAATAATTCTGACTGAAAGTTCTTAATTTTGTGTTTGCCATATTCAGGGTGTAACATCACAAAACTTCAGGCTGACCATCTATAACACAAGTATTCAAGAAATAATGGGTGAAGTATTTTGGAATCCAGGCCGTATACGAAATTTGACGTTAGATCTAAGAGATAACCAGATATCCAGGGTACCTAACCCTGGCAAGCATGAGTGGCCTGGAGTACCAAATTCTGTGTTCCTCCAAGATATATATGTGGCTGGAAATCCTTTACAATGTGACTGTAGTATTGGGTAAGCTAGTAGTTTTTTTTTTGAGGACAATTTATAAAAAAACGACTATTGCCTGTTTTTCATATGTATATAAATATTTTCATATTTATAATGATGTACTTATCTGTTATTAACTGACAAACTAAAGAGACTGAAATAATTTAATTATATTTGCCTAAAAATTAAAACCTATATATTAATAAGTAAAAATCTTTGTACTCCTTCTTACGAAACATACGAGGATAGAGAAGTATGAAATTTTCCACACTTACAGTTTATATAGCGAAGGAGTGAATGATAATATTTTTTTTATAATAATAATCAAATAGATGTTACACTAATATGTTTATATAAAGTAATATATACATTGCTAGGCAACGCGTTGTTAACACGTCAACGGGAACACTAGTTAATATTAATTTATGTCTTTATTTAATAGATGGGTTCAAGCATGGGATCGGAAGAGAAGACAATATCTTTGTGAAGGACCATCTGAATGCATAGCGACTCGAGACGACCTTAGATTCGCGAAATGTCCATCACATTATAATAGAACGTTTAGTGATGTAAGTACACCATACATATTTATAAATATAAGTTTTTTAAGTGTAAAAATGTTTGTTACATAAAAACTACTGAACAGATTAAAGTGAAACTTAACAATAATATAACTTACATATTAGAATAACGGAAGTGGGGAACGGAATTGTTGAAAGAGAATGGAGTGTCTAAACACTAGGTTCTCTGGTTCCCTCTGCCTACCCTGCTATATGCGGGTTACAGCGTGAAATTAAAAAAAAAATTAGAATAACACAAAATCTACAATTTATAAGCATTTTAGTTTTTTTAATAAAACGCCACGCGGACAAAGCCGCGAACATACGCTAGTAAATAAATATATTATATGCAAAATTTATTTTTTTACAGGTAATTGCAAAAGACCTAGACTGCAGCTGGAGCAAGGGATTCTTTAGATCTCCAAACTTCTATATCGTAATACTTATGTCTATTCTCACATACATTTACATTTGAGGTTTATTTTGGCTCCTAGAAATATCCGAAGAATTCTACAAAGCATTGGAAATGATCAACAAAGGAAACTAACCTCAAATAGATAAGCTAGTCAATTGACTTACATTTCTGCTTAACCTGCTAACGGGGGAAAACCTAAACTGTTGTTTAAGCTAAACTATTGGTTAAACTGTTGTTAATCCAGCTACAGATTACAAGAACATAAAAATTATTGACGCATCGTCAATATGATGCCATATATAACCACTCTAAGATTTAATAGATAAGAACAACATAGAACGTAACGCATTAAATATATTACGATTAATTTCCATGACGAAGAATGTCGTCATGTCCACTGCGATAAGCTTTTATGTATGACGAAATATGTCGTCATACCCCGTTAACAGGTTAATGAACCAAATAGTGTTAAAATCATACTGTACCTGCTAAGTGGCCTATTTGAACTGAACCTAAATCCTAGCTGTAGTGATTTCGGTATTTTTCCCTTAAGAAGACTTGAAGGACAAAAGACGTATTACTTATTATAGAAGTGGAGCCTAAATTGTGATTTATATTCGAAAGCGATGTGTGATCTCAATGGATTTTACAAAGTTACCATACAAATTATACGTAGAATGTTTTACTTCGATAAAGATTATTATATATTTTCATCTATAGTTATTAAAAATCTATAGAAATATGACTTATAGGTCTTGGTCTTTAATAAAAAATAAATTATTGCTACCTTCCTATATTACATGTTGCAAATTATTTACAGTTTTTTTGTATTACCGTTCAAGTCGACACATCGGCAAGTACTGCATTGTGAGTGAAGTGCACTTATGATCTAAAAGTCGAAAAAATTATCATAAAGATCGTTAAGCAATGATATCGTATCGCTATTAGACTGCGTTCGCTCGAATGATATGTGTTCGTCCATTATAAGGTGATTAATATTATTTATGTGTTTGTGTAATAGGATAATTATGAATAGTTTCACCATTTGCGACTCATTGTTATTTTATAAATATTTTTTGGTATAGATCAGGGCTTCTTAAACTTTTGTCATCCACGACCCCTTTTATGATTGCGAGTTTCTTGACGACCCCATACAAATTGGTAATTGGCCAAAATGTAATATATATATATAAATATTTAACTTTAAAATCTCTCGACCCCAGAATTTAGCTACGCGACCCTATTTGGGATCGCGACCCATAGTTTAAGAAGCCCTGGTATAGATCTATTAGCTATTTTAGATTATATTCTCTCTCATATTAAAAATATCTTTGTATAAAGCTTTACATTTACAATACCATATACACTATCATCTAAATGTATTTAAATTTATTCTGAATACCGTGTCTTCGATGAAATCGCTTTCTTAATGTCTTAACTTTATTGTTTGTAATTCAAAGTCTATCAGGTTATGTCGATTGAATATTTTATTACATAGCATTTTACTGATTAGCAAACATATCTAAAGATTGAGATCGTATGAGGAATCTATGCACTTTAAACAAACATTTTCGAGGGGCATAAGGGCCCCTTATTCTAACTTATTTTGGTAAAGTACAAATCTTTATAGCACTGTAGCTAAACAATTATAAGCTCACGTTACAAAAAAACATTCCTGTATATTATTATATTAATTTTGAATGAATATTGTAAACCTTAGATGGTATTTTAGTAGGTTTTTCAATATTTTCATATATCATATATTTTAATATTTTTTGTCATAATTAGTTTAGTATGAATAGTCGCATCTGCCTCAATTCTTACGAATTTTAACTATTAGAATGATTTTTCTCAATAATTCAAACTTTTATGGTAGCAAAATTCTTAAATTCAAATAAAAATATAATTGTTACTTAAATAACGACTGACTCCAGTATGAAATATTATTAGCACTTATTTATACTTGACTTGACTTAAATTTATTAAAAATCAGAACTTATGCATTAAAACGAACTTCATATTAAATTAGGATAGAAAACTTAGGCATTGCATTTATCGCATTTTCTTTAGCCAAATGCATGTTAGTCAGTAGCTTGAGTTATTGTAATGAGTGAAAAAATGGAATACCTCTATATCAGTGGTCCATGTTGAACGGTGTCAGGCCTACAAGTTGAAATTTTTCTATTAAGACCACATTAAAATCATATTTTCATATAAAAAAAATCAGAATTTTCTGTTTTTTTGCAATAATTACTTATAATTCAATATTTTAATGATTTTTTTCTTATCTTAATGTGGTGTTAAAAGCAAAATGTTACTTTTGTTGTGACAATGGATATATTTTGTGATATATATATTACTCTAATCCTTCTATTTTTGATAAGCCTACGACGAATATTGCTAAAGTTAACGGGAATTGTATAGCAGATGTAAAATGTTAGATGCAGCCTCATACGTTGATTCCTGCTCGTGTCAATTTTTAAGGGTATTGCCAAATTAATCATTTATTTATATTTGACTATTTTTTCTGGAAATTTTAGAACATGGATGGATTTAGTATTGAACAAAGTATGGAAAAAATATTTGAATTGTATAATGTGTTTTTAATGAAAAAACTGTTATCTATTTTTAATATATTTTTTTTTTTAATTTCACGCTGTATCCCGCATATAGCAGGGTAGGCAGAGGGAACATGAGAACCTAGTGTTAAGACACTCCGTTCTCTTACAACAATTCCGTTCCCCACTTTCCGCCAAATTGAGGCATTGCGTGAAAGTTAATTAAAAAATAACTATATTTATGAAAAAGTACAAATTTATTCACCAAATGCGGTTTGTACCTTATCCTTCAGACCATTTTAAACTTATCATCGAACAAATTAACAGCTCTCGACTATATCATAATATGGAGCTATATGTGTCCATCTGTGTATTGAAATATAACTATCTTAATATTAAATCAGTTTTTAGAGATAATTTTGAAGCAAATAATCATTTCATATTCTCTGTTTCCGTTACGTTCAATTTTTGTCATGTTTTCTTAAATAATGTTAATAATTAATTTAATTACAATTTTTAAAACTTGTTCTCAACCGTTTCTGTTCTAAGATTGCTAATATATTCTAATTCAATTTTTTTCCACCATTACTATATTTTTTTTTTTTTTTTTTTATTGATAACGGACGGCAAACGAGCAGAAGGACCACCTGATGGTAAGTGGTTACCTTCGCCCATAGACATCTACAACACCAGAGATGTTGTAGATGCGTTGCCAACCTAGAGGATACTGATGGAAGGGGGGACAATGTAGTAGTCCACTATCAGAACCACCACATTTTGGGGAAAGGATGGGTGGGAAAGGGGAAAATCTGGCTTACATGCCATCGAACCGGAACACATCATAAGATATTTGGCGGTTCGTCTTTGACATGATAGTGGTCGCGAGCCAGTCGGAGGACGAACCTCCTACCACCTAACAAATCATTTCAATCAACAATTCTATTGCGTATAGCTATTTTTTAATTAATTTAGCATCTAAATATTAGTTAGAAATCCTTGATTCATGATAAATTCGGCAATATCCCATACAATTATTTATTACTAACTAAACAAATTACAAAATCGTACCAAACAGATTTATATAGGATGTAAAGTTTTGTTTAAATTATTTATCATATTATTGTATGTAATATTAGTTTAAGAATATTTTGTTTTTTTTTAATATTATTATTCTCTTCTCTTCTCTCCTTTATCATATTTATCGCAGCTATCATTTCTACATACGTATTATGTACGTATAATTTAAAAATCGTTTTTCCTTTCACCCGCTGCATCCAAATGTGATAGTAATTAGTTAGTGCCAATAAATAGACTAAAATAAAAAAAATCTATAATTAATTATAATACTTAAATAACATTTTTATTCTTAATACTCTTATACGTTACTGTTTTCGATAGAATTTTTGATGAAATTTCCGAAAAAAAAACCAAGTTATATAAACCACGCGGTTAAATTCCGCCATTCAACACGCAATGTACAGGTTACTTCCAAAAGAAAATGGAGACCGGAGTGTCTAGACACTAGGTTATCTATGCCTTCTCCATTATACTGGAAAAAGCTGAAAAAAATGAATTCTTTATATATTTTCTTTGAAATTTTATATATGTCTATGGAAACTAAGCCTAAAGCTATAAATAGCTATAAACCTGAAAAACAATAACGATCAGTTTTTGCAAACGAGAAAGTAAGAGCCCATTTTATATGTCCATCTAAGCATAAATGGGCAAGTCATTAGGAACTGAAAAGGTGATATATCATCAGATTCCCTGAACATTAACTAAAGCTTACTTGTAAAACTAATAGTTTTTAATGATTATTACATAGAATTAATTGAATGAATTGATAATGGTAGAACCTTTTTGCTTCAAATACTTTATAGTAAATATTAAAAAATATATAATATCGAAAACAAAACAAACTTATTATTTCTAAAAGTCTATTGTGGCGCAGTGGACAACGTCTGACTGTAAATTCGATTAGTTCTACGTTCGATTCCCATTCAAAGTAATTGCTATATTTAAGTTATTTTCCTATTTCCGCTCTGGTAAGACAAAGCGCGGCGTTGAGTTCCGCCACTTTACGTGAATTGCCATGACTTTGGTCGCAACCGACGAACTTAATGTCTTGACACTTGTTTAGTCAAGCGTGAAGCTGTATTCTTTTTTAAAAAATCTTATTTTTCTTCTAAAAAAATGAAAATCCTATTGAAAACAGTAATATAAATATATAAATATTATTGTTTATTGCCTGTGAATGTTGTAAATACGAAGCTAGGGGTATAATGTCAGGATGGTGTCGATGTACCTTGAAAAGGATTAGAACACGGATTGTAATGTCTTCACTACTTAAAACAACTCTCTAAAATAGTGTGAAATAAAAATAATTATTGAATTATTAGCGTATTAATAAATTATTGCGTTAATATTACGTTTTGTTTTATTTTGTGACTTTTAACTGTAAAAGAAGAAATTCGCAATTTTCTTAATTTAGTATTTGATTTGAATACATACATACATAGCTTCACGCTGTATCCCGCATATAGCAGGATAGGCAGCACTTTCTCCCGAATTGAGGCATTGCATGCTAAGTGGCGGAACTCAACGCCGCGCATTGCCTTGTTACCAAATCCAGGAAATGAAAAATTCCATTTCCTGGAGTGGGAATCGAACCTATAACGTGTCGCGTTTACAGCCGTACGCTTGTGCCTCTGCGCCACGACAGGCGTCATTAATTCTGTGGTATGATTATTTTATATACCTATACAGAAAGTGGAGAACAGAGTGTCTTTACACTTGGTTCTCTCTGCCTATCAAAGGGATAGATATGAGAAAAGTCTAAAGCTGAAAATAAGCTTATTTGAGGTCATCGCGACGCAGTGTTCTTTTTTTGTTTATGGATAGCGGATGGCCAACGAGCAGAAGGACCACATGATGGGAAGTGGTTACTTTCGCACATAAACATCTACAGCACCAGAGATGTTGAAGATGTGTTGCCAACCTAGAGGATACAGATGGAAGGGGAGGACAATGTAGTAGTCCGCTATCGGAACCACCACTTTTTGGGGAAAGGATGGATGGGAAAGAGGAAAACCTGGCTTACGTGCCGTCGAACCGGAACACATCATAAGAAATTTGGCTGTTCGTCTTTGACATGACAGTGGTCGCGAGCCAGACGGAGGACGAACCTCCTACCACCAAACTACTGGGATACCCGCCTCTTACGGGACACTACCCAGCGGCGGAGGGGAATTGTATTCTAATCCCGTCCCCACACATGGGATTCCGGTGACCATCTTTGAGCAATTACTTATGGTTACTCAAAGATGGATCCCGGTCAATGCGTCAGATTAAAAATATTGTGGTCTCAAAGGGGCCTCTACGTGTTGGACCTGTGTCCCCACGCAAGCCTTCCAAAGGACCGGGTTCCTATGAACCCGAGAATTTATAATGAGATACAAATAATATTATTTCCCCGCCCTTGTATATCAAAGCGCGGCGTTCAGTTGCGTCACTTAGCAATGTCGCTTTCTCCATCTTGATTTTTTTAAAATTACACTTAAAAAACCATACTTTAAATTAATAATTATAAAGCTATAAAAATCAAAATAATTTGTATCTTTTTAAATATCATATTCTACTCAATAAAAATATTATTTTGTTTGTAAAAAGGCGATTCATTTAAAAAATATGATAAAGAACATCTCAGAAGTTTTGGCTTATAATTTTATCTTATAATTTTCTTAGAAAAGTCAACATTTCCAAAAAACATCACTTTATTGACGAGAAAATGAAAATATTCTACCAAAAAAGAGCAAAATATAGTTTTCTTATACATATCGACACTAAAATAAGTTCAAATGTTACAAATGTTTCTAAAGAAGGCTGTAACATAAATATTGATAGGTGTTCTCGTAACTTGATAAAGAAAATCTAATACAAAAGGGCTTGGCATCAGTCCCGATGTAAACAGCGTAACGAGCGTAGCATACATTGATGTTAAGGAAACTTTTGGTACAATAAACTATGCGAATTGCAAAAAATAGCTAAGTTATTTTAGTAAATAAGCATCTTTATGTAAATTACTATAGAAGTAAGTAGACGTAGTGATAAAATTCTTCGTTTTTCTCTTAATATATTAAAACTTATAGGTATTCCTAGGGACTTCATCATGTTTTTGTAATAGGTACTCGTAGAAAGTTATTTTCGATTAAACTAAGGAATACAAATTTCAAGCATATAAGGAAGGAAATACTCGCTTTTCTAGATAATTTCATGAACAGCTCTGAATATATTTTGATTAATTGTATTAAATATTTTGTTTCTATAAGGAAGCTGATACATTTTATCTTTTCCCTTATCAATTGTTTCATTTTTAAAGTCGCAGTGAATTGATACTAAAACTATACACTACGTTTTATTAAACAAAAATATACAAAGAGATATATATTGCGAAAATAAAGTTTCATTCGATTTTAGAGCCTGGAAAATCTGATACGAGTAATATTCTGTTTAAAGAACTTTATTCTCATTTCGACGAATCATTTACATGAGAAATTAAACAAGTACATTACAAAATACAAACTACTTGGCAGTGAAACAAGAGCGACCAACAATGCAGTCAACATAATCAATCTCAGAAGTGCACTTCTTCTTCTGCAGATCTAAGCCCTACACACATACACCCCACGATTACTCACATTTAAGAAGTGAATAATCGCCCAGTATATATATGCAAAGCCTAGACTTAAACTCATCGAATGATTTACAATTTTTAACCGACGGCGGAATATTAGCTTATTCTGCGTTTTACTGTTTCGATTTTGGCTCTCGTATCTCCCACAGTTGCAATCTTTCACACAAGGCTTAAAAAAGACACAATTCTTCTTGTAACCGAATTCGAAAAAAGAAGATTCTCAATACAAATGTTTTTTTATCTGTGTTACCTCGTAACTTTTTACTGGGAGAACCAATTTTGATGAATCTTTTTTTATATGATAGCTTGTGATAGCTTATTTTTGATATGGCCCTATTTTAGTTAAGATGTTATGAGTAGTTTCTGATTTATTCGTAATAATGTTACTTTTTAGCGAATGTTATTTGAAGTCAGTTTTCTTTTTTTGGTAAAATCCTTGTTATTATTACCACCAAAGAAAGGTAAGTCAAATTTATGCAATACACACGATTTAAAAAAAATGTTTTACGACGCTTTGCACAAAAGTAATATAATAATACTATGCTTTTATTTGATGATTCTATTATATTTTATTATTTCTTAACGATTCATAATATGTCCATACACTGATAAACTATATATATATATATATAATATATAAAGCAGACATACAACAAACAACCGTAAAGTAGGACCCCCTGTGGAATGATGTAAAAAAATTTGAAGAAGGTGGCAGGCAGCGAATGGATGCGAGATTGCCCAGAAAATGTGAAAAATGCTTAGCAGTCTATCAATCAGCGAAGCCCACGTTCTGTAGTAGACAGAGGCAGGCTGATAAAGGAAACGTACATGTGTCTACTCGTTACTACTAGCCATAGATAGCTTAAATTTGGAACGTAGCAGAGCACTAAGAAATTTTCGAAATTTCTACGAAAAATGGGAAAAAACGGGATTTTAGATTTTATAATTCACGCAAAAGAAGTTGCGAGATGTAGCTAGTATAATAATATATAGCGCATACATTTACTACAGCAATATCTTTAAGGTCAATTATAGAACATTACGATGTCGACGCAGAACAATGCTCGATAAGTTATAATTGAATGAGGACCCCTGCTGACACCGAATTGGATGAAACCCATCACATAGTAAATGATGTGCAATATACGATATTGCTATTTTATTTAGGGGATAAGACTAACTGGTTAACTGGTTTAGTCTGGGTTAAAGGATTATTTATAGTTTATTAATACAAATGGTTATCGTGGTGTAGTGAGAAAGACTGACTGTGAACACGATTTTTTATGGGCTCGATTCCCACTCGGGGGAAAAAAGATATAATTTTTATTTCCCCACTCTGCTTGGTCAAATCGCGGCGTTGAGTTTTTAAGTGGAAAATGAAGAATAGAGAAGTATTTTGACACTTTTTTCTAAGATTTTGCGGACAGAGGAGTATAACATTTGGCACATTGAATTAGATTAGATAAAATATATATTACACATACTACCATTGGTAGGAGATACAATTTTGTGTAAAATAATATATACATACATTGACTAGATATCTCGTAAACAGAGCCGTAAGTGCGGGTGCCCATCGTGTTGCACAAAGAGGAGTTTGGAGAATGTGTGGGACTTATAAACCAAGAGTAGATTTAAGGGGCCCCTTTAAAATGCGCGTTTACGCTCACCTCCACTGTCCGTGCTCCTCTCTCTGACT
>JAKGSA010000822.1:227237-264714 GCA_033558755.1 Philaethria dido | reverse complement strand
TCCCACCCATCCTTTCCCCAAAATGTGGTGGTTCCGATAGCGGACTACTACATTATCCTCCCTTCCCATCTGTATCCTCTAGGTTGGCAACGCATCTAGTACATCTCTTGTGTTGTAGATGTTCATGGGCGAAGGTAACCACTTACCATCAGGCGGTCCTTCTGCTCGTTTGCCATCCGGTATCCATAAAAAAAAAAAAGAATATTTCGTTAAGTATAATTTCCATATAGTTTATATTAATCTGTATTTTAATCCTAACTGGTTAACTTAAAATTATAAGAAATGTGATGGACTGCGAAGATGGATTTTGCCGTCCTTGTTAATATACTACTGAAATGTTCCTACAGATATTTCAAACGTACGTATTTGAACCCGCCCCTCTTGGATCTTGTCCAAATATTTCAACCAATTAAGCTATACGTTCTCATCTCTCTACAATGAAATTTTTATACGATTGTTACAACTTTTGATGCTAGCCACCTTAATTGGTTAGAGGATTTGGAAGAAGTCCAAGTGATGTAGGCTCGAATCCAGCTACTTGCGGTTTTCTTTAGCAAGTTTTAAGATTTCTTTAGTATTAAAGAGCCTAAATACTCATGAATATAAGTTATGTATTGTAAATATGTTATTTTTCAGCAAAGTAGTTAGAAAGAAGCGTTCTCCAATTTCCACTTAAATTCGAGAAGTGTTTGTCGAGTAGCGTAAGTTAACGCATTGCTTTGTCCTACAAGGGTGGAAAAATAATATATATATATATATATATATATATATATATATATATATATATATATATATATACACAAATAGCCTCACGCTGTATCCGTATATAGCAGTGTAGACAGAGGGAACCTAGTGTTAAGACTCCGTTCCCCACTTTCCGCCGAATTGGGACATTGCGTGTTGAGTGGCGGAACTCTACGCCACGCTATGCCTTGTTACCAGAGCGAGGAAATGAAAATACTAAATATTATTAAATATTTTCATTTCTTTGAGTGTAAATCGAACCTACAACCAATATTGTTTACGGTCCGATTGTTCCAATGCACCATGATGACTTCTAAAATTTTTATTTTTACAAAACAACTAAATGATATAACAAAGTATAAGAAATAAATAAGCTATTGTATGTACAGTTAGGTAAAAGTTTCTTTGCAAAATGAAAATGACATGCCGCCGGCTTTGCTTAATGTCATGTACTCGGCTTAATGCGCTACATATTTCACTTTTCTCGTCTTGAGTTAGTTTTTAGTTTATTTTTAGTGAACTATTTTGTTGAGGCGCCTGTTGTGGCGCAGAGGCACAAGCGTGCGACTGTAAACGCGACAGGTTGTGGGTTCGATTCCCACTCCAGGGAATGTATAATTTAGTATTTTCATTTCTTAGGTTTGGTAAGAAGGCAAAGCGCGGCGTTGAGTTTCGACAAAAAAAAAAAATTAAGGACGTTAAAGTGCACTGGACAGCGACTGTAAACGTGATTGTGGGTTTGAATCCCATTCGGGGTAATGATTTTTTTTTACGCCACCCTCTTAATATATACATATCCTTGTATGGTTTAATATAAAAAAACGACTTCAAATAAAATGTAGCAAAAAATGAAATTACTAGGAATAATTCAAAAATTTAATAACACACATAAAAAAATATAGTCGCATCGATAACCTCCTTTTTGTAAAATCGGTTAAAACCTAAGTAGAATATATAGTTTAGCGTCTAGATCAGCTTAGTACAGATAAAGTTTCTCTAATTAACACGTTTGCTAGACACCTGTAGTGACTTCGAATTGAAATTCACTTTGTTAGCGCCTTAGTACTTCCGGTGTGTTCTCTACTATAATTAAGTAAGTTGGTTCTCATCAAGTTTGTTAAATTTAATTGTATTTAATTTAAATTTATATATAATGTATATATAAATACGTGAAGGAAAGCTTTGGATCCCATTTTACGAAAATTACGCTGACGAAGGAGCATGAAACTTGGCACACTTATAGTTTGTATAGAGAAGGAGTGCACAATAATTATATTTTCTAAGAATAATGCACAAAAATATTATTTTTTTTTATTTTAACTTCACGCTGTATCCCGCATATAGCAGGATAGGCAGAGGGAACCAGATAACCTAGTGTTAAGACACTCCATTCTCTTGCAACAATTCCGTCCCCCACTTTCCGCCCAATTGAGGCATTGCGTGTTGAGTGTTAAATTTATAAAATAAATGGTACACACACTACCATGATTTGACATCCATGTTTATGTTGTCATGTGACGTATATATCACTTTATAAAAGTGACATATACGTCACTACGCAATGCGTTATCAACGCATTTACGGGGATACTAGTAAGACTTAACGTGTGAATACTTTAATTTAAAAAAAAAAGGAACTCTACCATAATAAAAAATAAACACATCAAGTCACGAACGTAAAAACAACATTATACGCGTAAACCAAAGCCAAAGGTAGGTAGAAAATAATTTCTTTTCTTTGAAATTAAAAAACATTAGGCGAAGCGTGTGTTACGTCCATAGCTTGATGAAATTTGCATTCATTAGGGGAGTGGACCTCGTGAGCGAAATGTCAACCGGTTTTTCTTTAAGAGCCATCGTAATAATGAACGAAGGGAATATAATACTAATGCTGTTCTGTTTTTCTGATTATTTTTAATGTGATTTTTTTTTGGAATCGTGATTTGATGGTGGTGTAACGAAAATGCGTCACGATATTTAAATGGATGTATAGATTTAAGTAGAGAATAAGATAGAAAATACGTTTCGCATTCATTTGTTCAAAATGATAACATGAAATCTGTATAATATGTAATGTTATACTTTATATAAAAAAAAATATATTCATCTCATTCTCTTGTCTTTGAAGGTTAATTCCTCATATGTATGAATTACAGATTGTTTTTAATATACATTTTTGAAGTTTACTGAATAAATTATTTCATAGAAAAAAGTGTAGGCATATTGCTTAGTATACTTTGAAACAAAAATAATTATCAAATAAAGGTTGTTGTTCGTAGCTGACATAAAAATAGATGTAGTGGAATCTGACCCCGCACCTCTTAGGAAACATCCAAGCGCCTCTGACCAGTAAACCATACGTTCTTATCCAACTATTCCAAAACTCTTATACGCTTATCGTTAGCATAAAAATAAGTCATGTCAATTTTCTAGATATTCTAGATATTTTCTTTTAGAAAAAAAGCTAATCCCAGTCATAATACTGTGAATAACAGTTTGAAAAATAATAAAAGGAAATGTATGTTAGTTTTTAAGAAAAAACATCCTTACACCATCAAAACAATCAATCAACAGAGCAAAGAAAGAATATTTAAAAACTTACCCACTGTAGTTTTCAAGTTAGGCAAAATTTAGCAAAGTTTAATTCAGAACTATGACAGAAATTCAAACACCCCCTTACCCCCTTAATAATGAAGTTTGCAAGACGTCCAAGATGTCGCCACGGATGGCGAATATTCCTGCATTGTCCCATCTGAATATCTCGACCTGGCCGCCAAAATTAACATACAATTTACAACTGGATGCTAAAGATGAAAGATTTGTACTACAGTTATAGTTGAGCAATTAATTCTATTCTAGAACTTGGTTTACAATTTGAATATATTTTTTTTAGGGATGAGACCGATATATCAAAACGTAAATAAAAACCGTTTTGACTCTTATATCATATAATATAGATATCTAAATGATCATATCTGATATCAAATAACTACACACAAAACGTAACGACAACTCGACGATGAGATATGAAAACTAAATTATAACGAAAACTATCGCAACAAAAACTCGATATCTGAAAACGAATATGATATAGGATATGTAAACTTCATATCCGATATGTAACCGTTACAGCTAAAAACTAAAACGCCCATGTCTAATTTTTTTATGTGTAATTTTTAATTGGGTAAACAGACTTTGATATTTTTTTTTAATATGATAGTTTGTCAATCTTTAATATGTGTCCTATTGAAATTGAACTAAAATCTGTCTGATGGTTTTTGAGTTATTCGTAATAATTTTATAATTAATAATTTTTTAGTGCATATTATTTGAAATTGGTTTCCTATTTTTGTTAAAATTTTAATTATCCTATTACAAAAGAAACATTTGGATAGGCAATTTCAGGTAAAAAGTCTATATTAGGCGAAATGTGAACGCAATTAGTTATGGGTTCGATTCCCACTCGAGAGAATATTTGAATTATTTTTCTCACTCTAGTAAGACAAAACGCGGTGTTGAGTTTTCTACACGCAATGTCTTGAATTCGGTGGAAAAGAAGAGAAAGGTGTGACTGGACACTAGACTCCCTAGCTAAAAATAAAGGTAAAAACACAGTATGTACATAGCAAACAATGAGATATATCACTAGGTACAGTAGTTCAAGAACCCTGAATATAAAAAAAAATGAAAAAACGAGAACCTAAAAAAAAACTCTGCCAGAACATCAGAACAAGAATTTATTGCATTCCCAAAGTAATTTTAATATCTATTTCGTATCGCACAAAGACCTTTTAGATGGCGACGGAAATTGCTGCATTCATATTTTACCGATAAAAATTTCGCTTTACAAGGCTCGCCGTTCAATGGGGAGCATCGTTTCAGCAAGTACAAAAAGTGCGATGGATAGCCATTCGTCTCGTTCGGGTATTTCATTTGTTGGCTCTGCCACCGCTCAAGTTAGCCTTTGTGTCGTATCAAAGAGATATAAACATAATAGATGGGTGGAATTATTAGAGTAATTGGATAACATTTGGAATGGAATCGGATATATGATAATGGTAATATATGATGATATGTTTGGGGATGTTGGTGTTGTGTTTGATTAGAACGAAGTAGTGATAAGTCACTATGGTGTTAGACTAATTGTTGATTGGAGACACTGAATTTGTATGATATAAGCTCTAATTTGTTAAAATATTGACAATATCTTATTATTAAAGTAGTTATATCCCGAAAATTTGTTAACGTGTACTATATAACCTAAAAACCCGTTATTTTTCCTTTCACGTAGGTATTTCAAGAAATCCTCTTATAATTGTCCTTTACACTCAACTCACCAAGGAGTTAACATGTCAAATTTCAGTCTTCTATGGCAAATAATTTCGCACGTATTTTGTATAAAGAGATTTAAAAAAAATCACTCATAATATGCTGAGGAAACTACATAAAATTGAAAATTATCTATTATTAAGTTTGTACCATAACATGCTATTAGCTAACCTGCTTACTGTTTCTGCTCTTAATAGTTAATTGCTTACTTAAGAAATCATAAATGGATTCCCTATAGAGTTTCCCCTCTCTTTGCTAAATTTAATTATGAAAATCCTCCTTTATACCGTTTAGGAATCTTTAAGGATAACGTTATATGACGAAACATATTCGTGGTACAGTTGATATATATCTAATTGATCTCGATGACTATGGGTTCAAATTTCATTCAAAGGTACAAGAGAAAAGATTGTGAAACAATAGGTTTCACCGTCCATACATACATACATACATAGCTTCACGCTGTATCCCGCATATAGCAGGATAGGCAGAGGGAACCTAGTGTTAAGACACTCCATTCCCCATGTTCCGCCGAATTTACGCACTGCGTGCTGAGTGGCGGTACTCAACGCCGCGCTTTGCCTCCAAAACAGTCCAGTATATATTTCTAAATGAGGGTAAAGTGAAATGCTTAGTGACATATTACTAGATATAACAAGAAGAGTGTGTACTTGTATGTACAAGTATATGTAATACAAAACATTATACGGTAATTAAATTACAAGCTCTTCAAGCCACGCTTTTGGTTCAATAAATCCATCAAATGCATTTCCGTTATTTGTCAAAGTTTTCACGTTGCGTTGTTTTTCTCGTATTTCTGTTAGAATTGTCAGAGCTACCCGCGAGTTTTATTTTGCAGTTCCAAAGCATATTCGTATTCTAAAAGTTCTCTCAACATAGCTACATATGGATTTCAGTTGATCAATTTCTCAATATTATTGTATAAATTTATTGTACAATACTTAATACATAATATATAATTAACGCCTGTCGTGGCGCAGAGACTAAACGCGACAGGTTGTGGGTTCGATTCCCACTCTAGGAAATGTAAAATTTAATATTTTCATTTCTTGGGCTTGGTAAAAAGGCAAATCGCGGCGTTGAGTACCGCCACTTAGCAAGCAATGCCTCAATTCGACGGTAAGTGGGGAACGGAATTGTCGTAATAGAACGGAGTGTTTTAACACTATGTTCTCAGGTTCCCTCTGCCTACCCTGCTATATGCGGGATACAGCGTGAACTTTAAAAAAAAACCTCGACTTCAAAGAAAATGCATTAAAAGTACAATTATTATGAGTAGTTCAAAAACTATTCGTCAAATTTTAACTAAATCTAAATGAGACCAGACCAAAACCATGAGCTATCATATAAAATAGAATCATCCAAATTGGTTCACCCAATAAAACGTTATGCGGTAACCCACACAACAAAAATACAGCCAAATTGACATTCCTCCCTTTTTGAATTTGGTTAGAATTGCGCAAAATTTTTTGCACCATAATATTAAGCAATGTTTTTACTACTTAAAGGGTTTCGCATACAATGTATTAACTAAGCCACCACTTCCGTCAGTTGGATTTGCTCTCAAACCATTTCAAAGTAAATAACATACAAAAATATATAACATATATATTGTTTATTATTACTTCCCATATTGTCAACACAAATTGTTATTTTAGGATCAGCTTTTGTTGTGTCAAAATCATCCCATCGTCACCATACAGGAAATATTTTTTCTTTATTAATTTCTTATATTTTAGAAATATTGTAAAGGTAGCATTAAATATCTGAGAATAAGTGACTCCGTTCTCTACTCTCCGCTATTTAATTATATCAGTTGCTAGGTAGAAAGATCTATTGCTAAATTTAATTTCACCAAATCGGGCAACGCCATTAATAATTATATATTTTTTCATTTGCAGATAGAACCATAAAATGCACCCACAAAAAAGAAAAACAACTTAAAATAGAATGTATTAAAGACTAATATTATTACAGATAACTCAAAAACTACTTGTCATTAATTAAAATCACTATCATTTAAAAAAGAAACATTAAAATACTCATAAAAACAAATTTTAATTGAAAACCTTCTCCTATTTTTTAAAATCGATGAATAAAAAACAAACAATTCCATAGTCCAAAATATATATTTAAATAATTCTTACCATATGATCATCATAAAGTAACACAGTTTCACAAGTTTCGACGCCATACCATAAGCAAGCTTTGTTTGCGCTCCGTTGAGTTATGGTCCCGCTTCGTTGATTGTAATCTATTAATTCTGCTGCTGTTTATCTTCTGGATGTTTAATTGAATTGGGTCGGTGAGGCCATGTGTCATATATATGGAGATTTGTAGATAGTGCCTGGCTGTGAGGAATATTCATCAGGTTTTGATACAAATAATGTCTTTCTTTGAAATATATATATGATTTTTATGTTCTTTTACTAAATTTTTTATTCTTTTTTAGTCTATTAGCGACTTAAAAAAAGAGGGTTCTCAATTCGACTGCTTTTTTTCAATGTGATAAAGCACAAATTTCTGTTGGGTGTTTTTTTTTAACTTCACGCTGTACCCCGCATATAGCAGGGTAGGCAGAGGGAACCAGAGAACCTAGTGTTAAGACACTCCATTCTCTTTCAACAATTCCGTTCCCCACTTTCCGCCGAATTGGGGCATTACATCAAGATTGATGTACTGTTTTAAAATGACAGCAAATGTTTCTGAGCTGGTCCCATTTTATTTTCGGGTTGTTTAATTGAATTGGGCCGGTAAGGCCATGTGTCATATACTATTATAGTATATGGAAATTTGTACGTAATACCAGGCTATGAGGAATATTCATCAGCTTTAGATACGAATAATGTCTTATTTTTTTTGAAATGACAGTTTTTTTCAATTACCTTATGTTTTTCAATTCTTAAAATTTTACCTTTAAGAACGAAAATAGTATAATTACGTTATATCTCAAATTACGAAATGTTTACAAAATGTAATATTAATTATTTCTAAAGTCGTTCTGATAATAACCACCTATTAAATATTATACTCACAAAAATTAACTTATTTTTAAAGTAATTTTAGCATGAAATAGGCAACTAAAATTAGATTTTAAGTTTCAGTCTCATTTCACTTAGTCATTTTACAGTACATTAAACTTTAACGATGCAGATTTCTCTCAGACATTCTAGATTTTCATAGGTTTTATACTAAAACTGTAGGCAATTCAATCCTGCAAACTCCTGTGGCGCTACTCCGCAGAGACGACCGACACGTCTGCGTCATTAATTGAAACAAAGTACGTAACTCAATTATTTTCTAACGTCGGACTTTCCTAAACCTGCTGACTGAATTCACTTCATTTGACGGCAATTGTGTTACATAGAGAACGTATTTTTGTGCAGAGGCCTTGAATGAATTATCTGGTTGCTCTTCTCTTGTTATGGCTATTAATAAGTCAATATAAAATATTTTGTTATTGTTTACTTTTTAAAAGTAACAGAAAAAAAAAATATCAGAATTGTGAGGTATGACCGGGTCTAACTGCAAAAGAGAGTGGTTGTGAATTCGATTCCTACTCGGAGAAATAATTATATTTAAATTATTTTCATTTCCCCGATCTGGTAAGACAAGCGCGATTAAGCCACTTAACCAGCAATCTCTCTCGAATCCATGCGAAAAGAAAAGGAGCGTCGGGACACTATACAGGACCTTGCTATACAGAATAAAGCATTAAGCTAAGTTAAATACCAGAATTTCCTGTATGAATATGTAAATTTGTACTTCTCATTTTATCACAGCAAAAAATTCGAACAAAGCATTACTTTAAATGTAACTTAGCCCAAAATTTGCCCACTTTAAATGAACCTTTGAGCCAAAATTTTACTTTTAAATTTCCAAAATTCTGAATCCAAGATTTCACCATTTCTCATTATCTTGAAGTATTCAATTTGGCCGAGTTGAAACTTGTTAATCCACTAACAAAAACGTTCTTAGGTCTGTCAACGCAAATGTTAAGTTCGTTACCCAGCAAAAGTCACTCTGAACAATTTCAGGCCGTTGTACCAAGATTTATAGCACTTCTGTCCATTATACAGTCGTTATTCTTCTCAGACAGATATAATAGCTTTGTTTAATCAAAATTTTAGTGCAAGTATTTTCAACCGCCGACGAAATGTTGAAATTTTTGATGGTACTTGTATTTATATATTTTTGGGTATTATATTTCGGCAAAAACGGTTTCGTTTTTATGGATTTACGCTTTGATTTCTGAAGGAAATATGAGGTTATAATGGTACAGTAAAACAGCGTTTAATTCTGAACTTGGTTGCGGGTTTGATGCAAATTTAGGGAAAAGATTGTATTTAGATCATTTTTATTTTTCTACAATATCTTGAATTTGGGATCAAAATGTAGAACGAAGAGTTTCGACCATACATTCTATTTACCTACCCTTATATACAGAAAAACAGTAAAGTTGGAAAAAAAAAAAAGTTTTCATAAAATTATTATAATAATAATTCATTTTTATATATGTAAATTTAGAAGACATACATGACTTGTCGTAGTATCATAAATAATGACATCAGACCACGCATTGTAATGGCATGAAACTTAAATCTCTAAAGGTCAAAGGTCACTTCTATTCAATGTCACGTAGTTTTTTTATATATTTGGTGCTCTATTATAGAACTAAAAAGTATCATTATTGCGGTAAAGACAAAAACTCGTCAAATCTTAATTAAGCTTAAATGGGACCATATCAGAAGCACTAGCTATTACATAAAAAAAGGATTATCAAAAGTGGCTCACCCAGAAAAATTATGACGTAACACACATAAAAAATGTCTGCTAATTGAGAGCCTCAATTTTTTTAAACTGGGTAAAAATTGGCACAAAGACCAAATGCATATCCAATTTGTATTTGGTCTCTAGTCCGAAGTCGTCCAATAAAAAATTAAATATGTTTGCTCACCCAGTAAAACCTTATATGTTACACACATAAAAAAACAGGTGAAATGAGAAACTTCTTTCTTGAAGCCGGTTAAAATTTGGTACGAAACATTTGATATATATTTAGTATCTAGTCTCAAGTATGGTACCAATCAAAAATTAGATATCTTTAAACAATAGGCCTTTAGCTGCGAATTCTACGGAAGTAATTGTCTTAGCTTGTTCATAAGAAAGTTTGTGGGTAGATTCTGCATCCACCTTTGTGGGTTTAAATGTGGTCTAGCTTCTGACTTTACTTGCTTGTTTGTTTAGATTTTTGATTTTTAAAATTAGGTTTATTTAATATTTTTTTTAACAAACTTAAAAAAAAAGGAAGAGGTTTGCAATTTCACTGTATTTTTACTGGGTTCACCAAGTTTATTGATTTTTTCTTAGATGGTAGCTAGCTAGTGCTTCTATTGTAGTGCCATTTAAATGTTAGTTAAGATCTCGCAAGTTTTTGAATTATTCGTAATAATTTTACTTTTTAGTGCGTTTTTCTTAATTTTTTATTATTAAAAAACATTGTACTACCAAATTAAACATAATATAAAAGTCTTGTAAGTAAGTCTCAAAAGGTGCAACATTATGAGTTACTCTAAATGCATTTCGTCGCACCTCTTGAAGTTGAAGTTCCAACTTGGATAAACTCGTTAGAACAAGAATGGCCTTGTTATATGCTTTAGCAAAGTATATGTAGATGTACATTTGTTACATGTGTATGGTCTTGCCAAAAGTTTCCATAGGTACATTTAATTTTTATAGTATGTTTTGAAACATAAATCCAAAAATGTTCGTCATGACAATCCAATATTTTTGGCTTTTTGGATTGATTTTAAAAAGATATATTTCATTGAGAAAATTATAACCGCCGTTTGGTTGTAATAAAGAAGCCGCTCGCCCCGCTAGGGTTCTTCTCTCTCTGACAATAATTATGTTTAAAATATTTATAGCAGGGTAATCATAGATAATTTAGTGTCAAGACACTCCATTCTACATTTTCCTCTTGTAATCCAGACATTACATGTTCAGTGGCGGAATTCAACGCAGTGTTTTGTCTTATCAGAGCAGAGAGACGAAAATAAAATAAAATCTTCGAAATGGGAATCGAACCTACAACTCATCGTATTTACAATCAGACTCTCCCAATGCACAGTTTAAACTATAAAGCATATATTTAAAATGGCATGTATTACGGTTAACAAATAAAGCTCACTTAAAACAAGTACTCAACAGAAAGTTAACATTTTTACAGTGAATAAGCTCACGTATGTACTTAATTGTAACAAACGCATTATAATAAATTTACACGATTTCATATGGAAAACAGCGATTTTAAATGAGTCAATATTTAATTTTATATGTTATTTTTAACGTAATAAGAGCTAACAAAATTATCCAACTAAAAATTATCCACTAAAAAGTAATTTTATTACGAATAACTCATAAACTTATCAAACCTTAAGTAAATTTAAATGAAACCACATCAAAAGTACTACCTATCATATAAAATAGAATCATTAAAATTGGTTCACCATACATTAAAAAAATACAGTCGAATTGAGAACCTCCTTCTTTTTTCGAAGTTTATTAATAACCACATAATTAGAACTAAATTTAAAAAAAATATATATATATATATATATATATATATATATATATATATATATATATATATATATATATATATATATATATATATATATATATATATTCAGCTCAATTCGGCGGAAAGTGGGGAACGGAGTGTCTTAGCACTAGGTTCCCTCTGCCTACCCTGCTATATGCGGGATACAGCTTGAAGCTATGTATGTATGTATGTATGTATGTATGTATGTATGTAACTAATTACATATAAGTTCCTGTTACTTTAATAAATGCTCTCCATATTTACTAAACCCAAACCTAGTGTGGAGACACTCCGTTCTCTTTTAATATTTTTCGTTCCCAACTTTCCGCCCAATTGAGGCATTACGTGCTGAGTGGCGCAACTCCACGCCGCGCTTTGCCTTGTTACCAGAGCGAGGAAATGAAAATACTAAATATTATTTATTATTTTCATTTCCCAGCGTGGGAATCGAACCCACAACCAAATATTAGATATATACTAGAAATCTAGATATATCTAGCTACAACCTAGTGTTTCTAGTCGCTTGCATAAAATCTGACGCCAACTGCGATAACACAGGCCCGTTTTCAATTATACGTAATTACGGTACGTAATAACGGCAAGCAATTTTGTACTGAACGTAAATAATATTTATTTTTTCTTCGCTAAATACCCTTGTTGTCTTTTGATATACGATTGTGGGAAAAATTGACTTTGTTTTGAGTTATTTTATTTGAAATATATTTTATTGAGGCCTCTGTAGTAAACGTTATATAAGCTAGAGACCCGATTGACGTGTTAATAACGCGTCGTCTTTAGCATGGGCATGAAGGGGCATGGGCGGAGGGCATGCATGAAGAGGTTAATGACTGTGGACGAGGCGAAAGAGGTATGCAGGGACCGTAGCGTTTGGCGCTCCGTTCTCTCTGACTTCCCCGTTAGGGATAAAGCGTGAAGTTAAGTAAGTAAGTAAGTTGTCTTTAGCAATGTGACTTTATATTAATATAGATGTCAAACCATGGTTTTTTTTTTTTTTATTGATAACGGACGGCAAACGAGCAGAAGGACCACCTGATGGTAAGTGGTTACCTTCGCCCATAGACATCTACAACACCAGAGATGTTGTAGATGCGTTGCCAACCTAGAGGATACTGATGGAAGGGGGGACAATGTAGTAGTCCACTATCAGAACCACCACATTTTGGGGAAAGGATGGGTGGGAAAGGGGAAAATCTGGCTTACATGCCATCGAACCGGAACACATCATTAGATATTTGGCGGTTCGTCTTTGACATGATAGTGGTCGCGAGCCAGTCGGAGGACGAACCTCCTACCACCAAACAAAATGTGTGTAATATTTATTTTATTAATTTCATATACTATTTATGCATTATTTAAAAAAAATGTTGTCATTCTGCACTCCTTCTCTATATAAACTATAAATGTCCTACACTAGTCTAATTTAATACTCAAAATCTATCTTTCAATAAAATTTACAATGTTTTTTTCTTTTTACAGGTAAGTTTAAAATTCTACTAAATTTGAACAGAACCTTGGAAGACATGTAATCTAGTCATCACGTGGTAAGTATTTTAAATTTGCTTTTACGCACCTATATTTATTTCCTGTATAAAGAAGGTTGGTTGGTAGAGAATGCTAGTTAGCGTTAAGCCCGCCTTTTGTACATTTTTATTTTAATAGTGTGCTATAAAGAATTTATAAATAAATAAATATTTTCGATATCATTACCTTAATTCGAATACTAACTAATGGTTGCTCCTTCTCACGTATACCGAGATCAGAAAGAATCTAGTGTTAAGACACTCCGTTTTCCACTTTCCACCAGAATCCAAGACACTACTTATAATAATCTTTTCAAGGAAGGAAAATCTCTACCTCCTTTTATACGATTAACGCGTAATACATTTTTTTATATAATTTATATAAACAAAATACCGCTTTGTTTTTTTATCATCTAAAAGAAAATTGATAACGTAGGCGGTGAAGAATAATTTGTCATTTGCTTGCGCGTGTAGGAGCAATTTATAAATAAACTCAATAATAATAGCAAACAGGCTATGGTGCAGTGAGACAGCCTAAGTAAGATTGGTTCTCAGTTCGATTTTCTGCCAGGGGAATTATATTTAACTTATTTGCATGGCACTGCTGTGGTAGGATAAGACGTGGCGTTGGGTTCCGCCAATAAACACGATATACAGAATTCAGGTCGGAGAAGAAGAGAAAATATTTAGGAGTTAATGAAAAGTGCTTCGACCTGTACTTGCTAGTTCTAGGTTCGAATTCCTCCCATGAATTCCGATGAATTAGTCCCAATGAAACTTTGTATGCCTTAGTAAGATTTCTCTTGTATGCGCATTGCTGTTTTGTTTTATACAATTGTTGCGCATGCACAACATTGATTTAATATTTTCATTTCCTCGCTCTGGTAACAAGGCAAAGCATAGCATTGAGTTCTGTTTCTCACCACGCAATGCCCCATTTCGGCGGAAAGTGGTGAACGAAAACGTCAAAAGAAAAGAGAACGGAGTGTCTTAACACTAGGTTATTTGTTTCCCTCTGCCTACCCTGCTAAGTGTGGTATACAGCGCGAAGCTAAAAAAATATTTGAATATATTAGTTAAATACTATAAACAAAAATCTCTTTATAGCAATTCAACAAACAAAACAAGCGTAGAAATAAATATGCAAATTGAATATGCCGTGTTAAACTTTGGTAAGTAAACCGAACTTGTATTCTTTTATTATTAACGCTAACTCCATAATAGTTTAAAAGCTTGAAGTTTACTTAAAAATAGTACTACAAATAAAAAAGCTTTTCACTTTACCTCGGAAATCGTTGAAAAACCTAGTGTTAAGACACTCCGTTTGCCGCTTTCCGCCCAAATTTCAGACACTCTTCTTCTTCTTCGTGTCAATGAATTAGATGTCTAAATGATGTTTTGCCAGTGCGTAGCCACGTTGATTGTATCATTTTTGCCTCAATTAGATCGTTTTAAGACAGTGCGTGTTAGTGACGAAATTCAACACCGCTTTATCAAAGCGCCGAAATGAAAAGAAATTTATATGTAATCATTCCCTCGAGTAAGAATCGAATCCACAACCAATCGCGCTTACAGTCAGATGCTGACCCACTGCGCCAAGGTGGCCTCTACTAAATATTTTGTTAGCTTCCCGCTGTATTTCGCATATAGCGAGTAGACAGAGGGAACCTGGGAACTTAGTGTTAAGACACTCCCTTTCCCACTTTCCGCTCAATTGAGGCACTCAACTGAGTGGCGGAAATCAAAGCCGCGCTTTGCCTTTCTTACCAGAAAATGAAAATACTAAATATTATTTTGAATTTTCATTTCCTGGAGTGGGAATCAAACCCACAAACAGTCGCGTTTACAGTCGCACGCTTGAGGATCTGCGCCACGACAGTCGTTGACGTGACACGTGATAATTGTAAGTACAGTAAAAACTCAATAAAATGTTTATATTTAAATTGTCTTTAACTTCCCGGCTTGATATTGCGTACCGTTGGGTTCCGCCAAGTAAGTATCTTTAATTCAGTCGGAAAACAAAGAACAGAGTGTCTCTCTGCAATTCTTGACATTCTGGAAAAAGTGCTTAATTTCCCGGTTTAGTACACCGCGGCGTTCAGTTACGCCACTCCTAAAGTCAAAAACAGCATTGCAAATGGATAGCGGAATATTAAAAATTATTTAGCGAAAAATTACCGTTTTTCATAATGTTATTGTACATTTTTATAATAATTAAACATAATTAGTGTTTCTATCTTCACGTCAAAAGAGTCATCTTTATGAAGTGTAGGAAAAAATGCTTTTGCATTTTCACTCTAAATGAAATTCAAGCTTGAAATTACTTTGGCGGCGTCGAAATTGTAAATAAAATTTTGCTATTCGACTTTGTGGTGTGGTTGTACGTTTTCTGATCAAAGTACAGGGTTATGGGTTGAAATCCTTCTCTTTATAGTAGGGTACTTAGAGAATCTTGTCATGACACTCCGTTCTCCACGTTCAAAAATTAAGTTATTGCTAGTTAAGGGGCGGAACTCACCGCCTATGGATTTATTAGAGTGAAGTAAAGAAAGTTATTTCAATATAACCATTCCCTCGAGTGTGGATCGATCGATCCACACGAATCGAACCCGGAATCATCGTCTTTACAATCCGACGCGATTTTAAATATGTAATCTAGATAGAGATATTTTTATATATATACAGCGTTTAATTACGCCATCAATTCACCTACACATTAGATTTGTTACATATTTTATATCTTATTCAAAATCCTAATAATAAAAAATACGGCTTTGTGACTGTAAGAGTATAAATTATCAATGTTTTATAAAAAAAATATATTTATATAATAAAGTTAGTCACTGATATAAAAGTAATTATTTTTTAGTTTCACTCTGTGTCCCGCATATAGCACGGTAGGCAGAGGGAACCTGAAAACCTAGTGTTAAGACACTCCGTTCCCCAGTTTCCGTCGAATCGAGACATTGCGTGCTGAGTGGCGGAACTCAACCCAGGTAATGAAAATACTAAGCTTTTACATTTCCTGGAGTGGGAATCGAACCCACAACCTGTCCCATTTACAGTCGCACGCTTGTGCCTCTGCGCCACGACAGGCGTTAAAAAAAGTCAAATTAGAATAATTGTAGAATAAAATATTTAAATCATTTTGATTCCCTCATAATATTTTTTGTGACCCTAGGAGATGCTATTTACGTATACCGCCCACGCATATACCCTCATCTTACTACAAAAAAGCGTGGCGTTGACCTCCACCACTCAGCACGTAATATATCTTGAACGTATAGAGTACGGAAAGTTTCAGCACTACCAAAAGGTAGTGTTTAGCATGGAGCTATAAAAGTTTTTTTTTAACTCCAAACTGTATCCCGCATATAGCAAGGTAGGCAAAGAGAACTTGAGAGCCTAGTGTTAAGACACTCTGTTCTGTTAATATTTCTGTTCCCTATATATTATGGTGGAGTATTTTGAAATAAGCTTATATCAATTCATTATCAGTAGTAGCGAATTATACTGTTAGTATACAATTAGCACTTATTAATGTGTTATTTCATAGGATTTTGTTAGAAATGCCGTATAACTCTATTTGCGTTTGCAATTACCATATTTTCTAATATATATAATAGGATTACTATTTAGTGTAACTATGATGAATTTTTTGATTAATTTCCCTTAAAGCCTATGTAATAGCTTCGATTCCCACTCCAGGTAATGTAAAAGTTTAGTATTTTCATTTCTTGGGTTTGGTAATAAGGCAAAGCGCGGCGTTGAGTTCCGTCACTCAGCACGCAATGGCACAATTCAGAAAGTGAGGAACGGAGTGTCTTAACACTGGGTTCACTCTGAACACCCTGCTATGCGATGCTACGATAAACCGAGAAGCTTTTTTAGTCATGTTAAAATATAATTCACTTACAAAGATTTTTCTTCCGACAAAAAAGAAAGAAGTGAGTTCGCTACTATTGGTAATAAATTGATTATATAACTTACATACATAGCTTCACGCTGTATCCCACATACAGCAGGGTAGGGAACCTAGTGTTAAGACACTCCGTTACCCACTTTACACCGAATTGAGGCATTGCATGCCGAGTTGCGGTACTCAACGCCGCGCATTGCCTTGCTAACAAACCCAGAAAATGAAAAATAAATTTCTTGGAGTGGAAATCGAATCCACAACCTGTTGCGTTTACAGTCGTACGCTTGTGCCTCTGCGCCACGACAGGCGTTTTAGTCATGTTAAAACATAATTCGCTTACAAAGATTTTTCCGACAAAGACTGTTATGTTCAGTGAAAAATACTCGCACAATGTAAGGAGAACAGTATGGAAATAAATTCACACTTTAAACTAAAGATTTCGCTGTCTCAAGAGCGAATGCAGACAGAACAAAACTTATTTGTAACAAACGTTTTTGTTACTTTTTTTATAGAAACTATCATGAAATTTAACGAGAACATGTCTTGTTTCTTATCCCTACTAATATTATAAATGTGAATGTCAGTTTGTTTGTTACGCTTTCACCCCAAAACTGCTCTGCCGATTATCATGAAACTCTTCTCTTAGAGATATTAAAAAGGATATAAGATACTTTTTAGTAAAAGATACTAAAAAAGATTATCAAGAAATTTGAAAATCTAGCTACTTCAAAGCCTCTAAAGGTAAAGCGTGGCATTGAGTTCCGCCACTCAGCATGTAATGAACTAGAGAACTTAGTGTTGAGACACTGCGATATCTTTTAAAATTCTTTCCCCACTTTCCACTTTTCACCGAGTTTAGGTTTATTACCAGAGCGAGGAAATGAAATATTATTATAAACATTTAATATTTTCATTTCCTGCAGTAGGAATCGAACCCACAACCTGTCGCGTTTACAGTTGCACGTTTGTGCCTTTGCGCGAGAACTGGGCTCAAACAAATATTAGTCCTAAACTAACAAAACCTAGAGTTCTTTTTAAATTTACATAAAGTTAGTAAGCATTACCGCTCAATCTGGCCTTGTTTTTCAGTACATACACTTTCTTATCAAATTTGTTCTATCTTGGCTTATAGTTAAAAGAAAGGGTTTTAAAATTAAAATGATTCAGTTACCCCTTTTTTTAATGATTTATTTCTAAAGGGTGGAAAAACCAACGTTTTACTTTACTAAGAAATTATATATGATAAATAAAATTTTCCCATAAAAACCGGCTTTAAATAACCAATAACTCAAAAACTACTTGTCAGATCTTAATTAAATTTAAATAGGACCACATTAGAAACATTATCTATCATATAAAGAAACAATTATCAAAATTTGTTCATCCATAAAAAAGTTATACCGTACTATACATAAAAAATACACGCTAATTGAGAATCCCTTCCTTTTTTAAGTCAGTTATTGTTTAATAAAAATGTTGTAGAATAATAATTATTACTTGATGATTCTTGGGTTTGGTAACAAGGCAAAGCGCGGCGTTGAGTTCCGCCACTCAACACGCAATGCCTCAATCTGGCGGAAAGTGGGGAACGGATTTGTTGAAAGAGAACGGAGTGTCTTAACACTAGGTTTTCTGGTTCCCTCTGCCTACCCCGCTATATGCGGGATACAGCGTGAAGTTAAAAAAAAAGAAAAAAATGATTATATTTAAGTGATTCTCATTTCTCAGCTCTACTGGAATAAAGCGTAGCGTTGAGTTCCGTAACGCAATATTTCCATATCAGGTGAAAATTGGGCAGCGGTGAGTCATAACGCTAAGTACTCTATAGTACCTACGAATACGTGAAAAAAAATTATCAAATCCTAAAAAATCATTTGTTTTTGCCATCCATAACGTTTATAAAGCAGACGTGTGTAACTATTTTATTTTATTTTCTTAGCTTCATACTATATTCTAAATAGCAGGGTAGACAGAAAGAACATAATCAAGACACTCCGTTCTCCACTTTCTGCCTAAATCCAAGAATTGCGTGAGGGTCAGAACTCAAAAATATGTCAAATTTTATATTAAACACATAATAAAAATTGCTAGACCACATACAAAAAATAATATCTTCACGCTTTATTCCACATAGCATGATGGTCAGAGAGAACATGGTATTAAAGATACCCAGTTCACTTATTTCCGCCTTAATTCGAGGCATTGCGTGTTGGATGGTTGGTTGGCGGAACTTAACGCCGCGCTTTATCCTAGTGGGGCTCAGAAATGAAAATGATGTTATTTTCGTTGGTTTTCACCCGAGGCTTTGTTAAGTGACGGAACTCAACGCCGCGCTCTATATTATTAGAGGGGTGAAGTGAAAAAAATATATACATATAATAAAGCACATACAAACTTAATAAAATCCTTCTCTAACCCCAATTTCTTTGTTTTCTTGAGCGGTGAATAAATTCGTTTATAAAAAGTTATTACCCTCATACTCGTAGCAGTGACAAGACAATCTCAAAGATAAAGCCAGGTAAGCAAATACGTATATGCGTACTGCATTGCGTCAAATAATATCAATGGTAAGGCATTCTAGTTCTTACCTTTTTGGACTATTGTTTGATAAAAAGTGGAAATGTGGGTAGATGGGGAAATTTTTTGGTGTTTTTTTTGGGTACAATTTTTGAGACAATTATGGGATAGTGGGATAGTTTCTTATTGTAAATACTATTGGTTGTGAGTTCGATTTCCAATCGGAGGATCAATTGTTTGGGATATACAAATTATTATATATTTTAGTTCTGGTAAGACAAAGTGGAATGTTAGTTTTCGATTCTTGATACGGTTTTTTCTTTAACTTCACGCTGTATTCCGCATATAGCAGGGTAGGCAGAGGGAATCTGAGAACCTAGTGTTAAGACACTCCGTTCTCTTTCAACAATTCCATTCCCCACTTTCCGCCAAATTGAGGCATTGCGTATTGAGTGGCGGAACTCAACGCCGCGCTTTGCCTTGTTACCAAACCCAGGAAATGAAAATACTAACATTTCCTAGAGTGGAAATCGAACCCACAACCTGTCGTGTTTACAGTGGCACGCTTGTGCCTCTGCCCCTCGACAGACGTTAGGCTATTGTTTGATAAAAAGTAGAAATGTGGGTAGATGGGGAGATTTTTTGGTGTTTTTTTTAGGTACAATTTTTAAAACCATTATGGTACAGTGATATAGATTGTTAATAGGTTGGTTGCAAGTTCGATTTCCTTTCGAATGAATGATTAATCTCAGTGATGTACAAATTAATTTGTATGTAATTTTTTATATTTTCTTGGTCTGGTAAGTCAAAGTTACGACATGTTTCGAATTCAGGCGGAAAGTAAAGAATGGAGTATTTTGACACTAGGTTCTCTCTAACAATTATGTATAATATGTTGAGGCTGCTTTTTTTTTCTTTGCAAAACTATTTATGCAAAACTCCATTCCACCTAATGGCTATAGCACATTCTATTAAAAAACAACAGAGTAGATACTAATCCATCAATCTCACACAATGTCTACTTTTTAAAACGCTTTTTAACGCCTGTCGTGGCGCAGAGGCACATGCGACTGTAAACGCGACAGGCTGTGGATTCGATTCCCACTCCAGGAAATGGAATTTTTCATTTCCTGGGTTTGGTAACAAGGCAAAACGCGGCGTTGATTTCCGCTACTCAGCATGCAATGCCTAAATTTGGCGGAAAGTGGGGAACGGAGTGTCTTAACAGTAGGTTTCCTCTATATGCGTGATATATTGATATATGAGTTATTTGTAATAATTTTACTTTTTAGTACATATAAAATCAATTTTTGTTAAAATCTTAATTATTAATTTAATATATTTCAGACAAGTGATATATTTTTTCATAATTTAATATATGAAAAAATATATCACTTGTCTTTCATGTATATTAAGAACCAATTTTCATACTCCTCCGTCCATAATGTTCATAAAAAAGGGCTTCTCACTCCGAATTTTTCCTTCACGTATTAATATATTTTATAACATACGTTCTCCAAGCGTTTCTCACTGAATAACAAACATCGTGAAATTTTTATTCCCGCCGCGATCGAACGCAAGTGTTGCAAGGTCCTGCATCCAAAGGATTTATGGTGGAACGGTGACAGTTGAGAAATTGTCGTTACACTCGTAAGAATCATAAGTTATATATGAAACCGCGGATCGTTATATTTATGTCATTTGAACGTGTCACTTGAACTATTGTGTGATTTGATTTGATTTTTGCTATTGTTGATACTATTTTTTTAGCTTCATGCTGTATCCCGCATATAGCAGGGTAGGCAGAGGGAACCTGAGAACCTAGTGTTAGGACACTCCGTTCGCCTCGTTCTGCCGAATTGAAACATTGCGTCCTGTGTGAAAGAACTTAACTCTGCGCTTTACTAGAGTGACGAAATGAAAATATTAAACATTATCTATACCTTAATACCTCCGTACCCCTTTTTACGAAAATTATACGATTGGAGGAGCATGAAACTTGGCACACTTATAATTTAAATAGAGGAATGCAGAATGCTAATATTATTTGTAAATAATGCATAAAAGGACCATTAAATTATTTAAATAAATGTTACACTACCATGGTTTGACATTCACGTTTATATATTGACATAAACGTATATTGCTTAAGAAAACGCGTTGTTAACGCGTCAACGAGAACTCTAGTTTATTATAAATATTTAATATTTTCATTCCATTGAGTGGGAATCGAACCCATACCTGTCACGCTTACAGTCGCATTTTGCGCCACTGCACCACGACTGTTCTTAATTGTTGATTAATTTTTTATTATATTTTTAAATTTATGCTTTATACCTCATAGATTTGAAGTCGTTGTCATTATCATTCAAGCTCACATCCTTTACCTAACCTTAACACCTAAATGAAAATATTTTTAACACAATTATTTATCCGATAGGGAATCGAACACAAAACTCGCATTTGCAGACTCTATCCCACTGCGTTAGGATGGCCATAAAAAATATTAAACAATATACAATTTTTTCTTGAAGAAGGATCGAACCCACAACCTGTACTTCAGTTAGTCAGTCATCCACTGTACAATATCCTCAAAATTGAACAACATTTCAAATAACTGCCCAACACATCATAATATATCATCAGAACCTTTTCTCTATATGCAAATTAGAGTATAAATCAAAGGGAATTACCAATCAAGAGCAGACCGCACTCCATTCTGTGTCCATCGTTGTCAGTGACAAGTTGAAGATTGCCATACTGTTACTCCTAGTCCCTGGGGTTAGGGGATTGATCGTTGTAATTTGCCCGCATTCTGAATGTTACCAGATGATTTGTGTGTGGCGTAAATGTTGTATTTTTTTCTTTAGGTTCTTAGCTTTGTGCTAGGATTAGAAATTTTGGTTTTGCCTGGTTGCTTAATGTTTAAGTAAATATTTACTCTCGCTGCTTAGTGTTGTGATGTACCTAGATTATACATACATACATAGCTTCACGCTGTATCCCGCATATAGCAGGGTAGACAGAGGGAGAAGCTCCGTTCCCCACGTTGTTTTCCTTGGAATAGGAATTGAACCCACAACCTGTCGCGTTTACAGTCGCACGCTTGTGCCTCTGCGCCACGACACGTGTTAAAAATTATAAATTAATAATAATGATAATAAAACTCATTTGTTGCCATAAAAAATCAACAAGTTTTACTCCGGAAGTGCCAGGAGAAGTAAATATGAAAATTATGTAATTTCTGATATTTTGAAATGCTTAGGGAGCTATTTTGCCCGAATGGCTTCAATTATTAGTATAAAAGATATCATTTATGAACTTATAAAATTATATTTCATTAAAAAAGGTATCTGTCAGAAAAATCTTACGAATTTTCGATCAGGTTAAGTGTTCTGATGCGAGTTTAATATTCTTTACCTATCACAAAAAGTTGACAACGCCGTTAAAGAAGATTTAACTTAAAAATACAACAAGCTAAGATTATTCATATTAAAACCAGACCTTATTAGCTAAAGGCGTAACTCAGCTAATGATGCTTGAGACTGACATCTCAATCATCGCTTTTCAGTTACACCTACAAATCCTCTCCCTGAAATGTTAATCGGGAATGATGACTTAATGCTACTATTAAGAACTATGCGTTTATGAAAAATATATATGTGGATTTCTATTGAAAAAAATGTATTTCTCGGCTTCCTTTCAGTAGGTAAAGAATAAAAAATAAAAAGCTATAAATCGTAAATATTTACCTATATAACTAGGTTATATACTACTTACGTGCTTAACTTCACGCTCTAACCCGCATATATATATAGGGTAGACAGAGAGAACCTGAGAACCTAGTGTTAAGACACTCCGTTCTCTTACAACAATTCCGTTCCCCACTTTCCGCCGAATTAAGGCATTGCGTGCTGAGTGGCGGAACTCAACGCCGCGCTTTGCCTTGTTACTAAACCCAGAAAATGAAAATACTTACATTTCCAGGAGTAGGAATCGAACCAACAACCTGTCGAGTTTACAGTCGCACGCTTGTGCCCCTGCGCCACGACAGGCGTTATATACTAACTAAAACTATACTAACCCAACCGTGCATATATGTATGTTTCACAGAACAATTGGTAAAATCTTATAGCTTCACGCTGTATTACCGCATATAGCGTGGTAGGCAGAGGGAACCAGAGAACCTAGTGTTAAGACACTCCGTTCTCCTTCAACAATTCCATTCCCTACAAATAAAGTAAAACTTGATAGGGTTTCTGAATTCAATCATCAATAAAAATAAACAAAATAATTCTTAGGTTTTTAATAATATATTTTCGAATATCAATCAATATACGCCCGCTTAATTCGCTTAAAATCGCTTCAATTAAAATTTCCATACCATTCTATTTATCACAAACAACAAAGAACATCGAAAAAAAGAACAGATTTATTCCATCCAAAATAAAGTAGGAAGATTTAAAATTTTCCAAGTTTCGCTTGGCATAAGGCAAAATGGAGTAGTAACGTCAATTTCACGAGAGATTTGCCGCGATCCCAACATTTAGGTGTCCTGTGGATTTCTTAGAACGCTTAAGGGCACTGGATGTGGGGATCTTACATTTGAATTCACACAATTATAAGGGTTTCTTGAAGGACTTTAAGATGTTGTGAGCGTAGAGGGTATATTATGGTCGTTTATGCACTAGGTTGAATCGATCTGGTGAAATATAACGCGGGGTTAAGTTCCGCCATTCAACACGGTATGTCGTAAATTCCAATTAAAATTGGAGCTTTACGTTGTATCCCGCATATAGCATGGTAGGCAGAGGGAACCTCAGAACCAAATGTTAAAACACTCCGTTCGCTTTCCGTTTTCCGCTGAATTTAGGCATTGCGTGATGCAACTATTAAAAGAGAACGGAGTGTCTTAACACTAGGTTCTCTAGTTCCCTTTGCCTACCCTGCTATGTACGGGACATAGTGAGAATCAAAAAAAAATCGAACATACAAAAAACGCTAATCTATAAGTACATCAAGAAAACCATGTAAATTTATATTTTCCATATAATTGACGAGATTTTAGTGAAAAGCTCCAAAAGCCCCATTTGAGGTAAAGCTTTTGAAAGCTTCTTTCTAAGTATGAAGGTTTATTTCACTACTAACATCAAGATTTAGTGGTCATCAAGTTTTATAGGACATTTCCGTTGACCTAGAATCTTAAAATTTGGCACGAAAGAAGATTCCTAACTCTCGTAGGTATGAGATATATTAAAAACGTTTTGCTCCTATTTATTAGAAAATGTATCAAAAAGTTTTGAAAATATGACATTTTGAAAGGTATTTTTGCAGTTTCATGCCTTTTTTCGCTTCGTTTTTTCTTACCAGATCGGAGAATTTTTATTTTTATCTCTAAATCTAACTTTGTATAATATTTGACGATTGGTAAAATTAATACTAGAGGCCCTCTTGATGCGTAAATAACGCGTTACCTTAGTAACGTGCTTGTCATTTTATACAAATGAGTACGCCAATGGTGGAGCATGTAATATTTTTTATGTTACTTTAATCAATTTTTAATATATTTGTTGTGGAGGTCTTTGTGATTTCTCACGGAATGAAACTCCACTTCCCAATATCTTCAATGGACTGTATTTCTTTAATTGTTTCAATTTCTTCAGAGGTCTTCACTGTGTCACGTATCCCGAACGAATGTGTCGCTACCGGCAAATGTGCCTCTTTTTATTCCTCCCTACGTACACGCGATAGCCTATGCCTGAGCGAGAGCCTGAACTCGCTCGCGTTCGTAAACAAGCATTGTACGCAGGGAGGTGACAATACACTTTCTTAATTTTTATTACTCTATACAATTCTAAGTACAATAGTCTATACAATTCTAAGAACATTAGTCTATACAATTCTAAGTACAATAGTCTATATAATTCTAAGAACATTAGTCTATACAATTCTAAGAACAATAGTCTATACAATTCTAAGAACAATAAACTTAACTATTATTATTTTCCTTTCCGTCGTCCGCTACAATATTATTATTACTGTTACTGGCTCTCTGCAAAATGCCATATAAACTAAGTATACCAAATTCAATACTCACATAGCTTTCGTGAGAAGGGGTACAAAGATTTTCCTTAAAGTATTAAAATATAATTACATATGTATATATCATATAGTCATAGATATGTAAATAATTGAAAGATAATAGACTATTGACCAAATTACGTCAAGTATAAATCATACAACAATTTTTATAGGAATATTCAATACATTTGTGTGAATCCGAATATATGAAAAACAGTATTAAATATTATTACCAACATAGGCTAAGAACTAGACCCGAAAAATACCAAAAATGTTTGAGACCAATATTTTCAAGAACATAAAGCTACAATGAAAATACAATTCCAGTCATGCCGCATCCATATATCGAGCGTATCAAACGCTCGTTTGCACTAAGTATAGTCTATCTGATGGCTGCGAACACCGAGACGTAAGCCTCTAGGAACACTTCTTACTATACCGGAACAAATAAAAACGATTTGAATAGAACTTCATGACTTTTGTAACACGGTATCGCTTTTTATCGTTTGTAAGAGTTTTTTTTTAGCTTCACGTTTTATCTCCCATAATAGGGTAGTCATAAAATGTAAAGTTAAGAAGATCAGACACTTTTAGCTTAAAATTTAGATATAGCGTGTTAAGCGGTGTAACTTAACACTGAGTTTAACTAGAGAGGGAAAATGAAAATATTTTTAATATACAAGCCAATGCTGTCGGTCATCATCATGACCGTGCCAAATGTCTTTATTCTCAAAGTTATCAACATCACTTAACAGCTTAATTCTATAAAAGAATTGCTCTTATTTGATTTGGACCAGTAACCATCATCATCATCATCAGAGATCACAAAATAGCTTCATCATTCATTCATCATAGCTTCATCATTCAATCTTTTTTATTTTCAAAAAATCAAAACCTCTATCTATTATCTCTACTATTACCACCAATCGCACGCATCTATACAATTTTTTTCGAATAATCACCCTTATTCGATTTAATATAGTTCTCTACATTATCACCACATCTCAGATCACAAGAATACTTAACTCATATTTATCATTATCATTGTTCACTTATTTATTCTCAAAAAAATCGAACCCACTACCTGCTACCACTCCTATCACCCCTTACTTAACCACCAATCGCTATCCACACAAAATTAATCGAATAATCACCCTTATTCGATTTAACCCAGTTCCCCACATGACTGGCACATCAAAGATTACAAGATGACTCGCAGATACGTATAATGGATAAAACTGTTAGCACGTTTATAGAATACATAAATATTTCATCATGACGGAGCATCGATCACAATAAAACTCAACTGGAACATTTTCGCGTATATAAAAAGCACTTGTATTTGATATAGATTGATACCCATCTGTTCAATTTGATGTATTGTTCGATGGTAGCGTTATTAATAATTTTAGTTACGTATGTACGATTGATCAGGTTTGGTATTAAACGTTTCTAGTTTTTGTTTTCGGTTTTGTGTGGGTAGTTTTAGATGGATATAATTGTGGCGTTGAGTTCCGCCATTTAATACGCAATGTTACGAATTAAGGTAGAAAGCGGTGAACGGAGTGTCTTGACATAATCTCTTACTATCCTGCTATGTGGGTTAAAGCCTGAAGATGTTAAAAAAAGTTAAAAAATGATTCATCTTATTGAAAATGGTCGAAGCAAGATATGGGGAAATAGGAATACAAGGAAATGGGAAATTTATAATACATACATAACTACACGCTGTATCCCGCATATAGCAGGGAAGGCAGAGGGAACCTAGTGTTAAGAAACTCCGTTCCCCACTTTCCACCGAATTGAGGCATTGCGTGCTGAGTGGCCGAACTCAACGCCGCGCTGTGCTTTTTTACCAAACCCAGGAAATAAAAACTTCTATTTCCTGGAGTGAGAATCGAACCCACAACCTGTCTCATTTACAGTCGCACACCTATTCATTGTGAATCTGGGCCACAATGCCTTTAAAAATACATCATTCATAAATAACGCAAATTCGAACCTAAAATCTGTAAAAACATATTTTACAGCTTCACGCTTTTTCCTGAATAACAATGTAAACAGAAGTAACTAGTATCAAGACCATTCTCCAACTTAATACGAAACCTTCTACCTTAAGGTGCGGAACCTAACGCCGCTGTTTATCTTACTAGAACATAAGCAAATACCAACAACCAGAGAACCTTGTATCAAAACACTCCGTTCTCCACTTCTTACTCGAATACCAAATCATATATATAACGCAACTCAACGCCGCGTTTCCCAAGCCAGAGCAAATAAATTCTAAAACAATTAACCTACATATATTTTAATCAAGGTGTTACATAGCCCATTAGTGTATTCTATATATATCTCGCTAAGCCAGCTTAAACGCTTATCGCTTCCTGACGACATCATTAACTTATCGCCGGGGCGAGGTATTAGCGACAAATTATCCCATCAATGTACAGGTAATTGATTCTATACACGGGCTTTGTTTTAAATTTGTTACACAAAAAGTAGACACCGTGTGAGATTGATGGATTAATGTCTTCTAGGTTTCTTTTTTAGTAGAGTGCTGTAGTCATTAGGTGGGTGGTTTTTTAAAATAAGAATTTTTGAGATATTTTAAATTTAGTTAGAGAGAACCTACATAAGACCCTCCGTTCACCACTTTCCGTTTGGATTTAAGAAATTGCGCGTTAAATGGCGGAACTCAACGCCGTTTTTTGTATCACCAGAGTGGGAATCGAATCCACAATCTATCGCTTTTATCAATATACAAGTGATTCTATACGGAGCTTTGTTTTAAATTTGTCTTACAAAAAGTAGACATCGTGTGAGATTGATGGATTAATATCTACTATATTTCTTTTTTAGTAGAGTGTGCTGTAGTCATTACGTGGAATGAAGTTTTTCATAAGAAAAAAGAGGAGTTTCACTGTTACCCAGAGAAAACCTAGTGTCAAGACACTTCGTTTTCTATTTTTCGCCTGGATTTGATAAATTACGCGTTAAATGGCAGGTCTCAACGCCGTGTTTTGTCTCATAAGAGTAATGAAAGGAAAATATTTTAATGTTAATGTTAACCGATTTTGATATTTTTATATAATAGCTAGTTTACCCACTTAGACACTCGGTTTCCCACTTTCCATCAGAATTAGACATCCTCATTGAGTGGCTTAAACACAAGGGTTTGTCTTACCTGAGTAGAGAAATCATAATTTAAATACAAACATTTCCCTGAATGATTATCGAACCTACTACCACCACATTAACAGTAAACAATAATCTTCTAAATTTTTCACAAAAAAAATTGTGACTTTTACAAAAAAAGAATCAGAAAACCAGATTTCTTTTAGTTCAGCGGCGATTGAATAAAGAGGGTACTTTGACAAAAGGTGCATGGGAACTCGCAAATGTTTGCATCCGAGCCGTGTCTGCGTCTGTACGTTTCGCCGACTTTATCGATTCAGTACTTAACTTCTCGCATAATAGGCACTGAATTCAATTTGTATTATAAAAAGTGGATTATCTTATGTAAATTAGATAAATCTGCTTTTCTTGATGGGTTTTGCTTTAATCTTTAAGATTTTCTAAGAAAAAGTTAACTTTTGATGTGTTGTTTTATTTTTTCTTGATTTAATGTTTAGTGTTTTGAATAATACGTAGTGATTTATCACTAAGGCCTGTCGTGGCGCAGAGGCACAAGCGTGCGACTGTAAAAGAGACAGGTTGTGGGTTCGGTTCCCACTCCAGGAAATGTTAAAATTTAGTATTTTCATTTCCTGGATTTGGTAACAAGGCAAATCGCGGTGTTGAGTTCCGCCACTCAGCACGCAATGCCTCAATTCGGTGGAAAGTAGGAAATATAGTGTCTTAACACTAGATTCTCAGGTTTCCTCTACCTACCCTGCTATATGCGTGAAGCTAAAAAAAAAATCACTCCGTCCTTTATTATCAATATAAATTGGGAATAACAATGAAAGTCTAGTCTGTCAAGTGTTATTATCTCAATAGTTCACTGATTTCGAAACCGACCAACCTGTTCCGAAAATAGTTTATAGTAAAAGAAAATTATTTGATATGCGCGGCGTTAGATTCCGCCTTGAAATCAAGTGGAGTTCTTATTAAATTTCTTATTACATTATCTGTCAGGTGTGAGTGACACAAATATTAAGTTTTTTAAATTTATTATTTAGTTTATTAATATTTCATAATTTATATTTTTTTTATAATTTAATATTTTTTATGCAATAATTTAAAAAGATATTATCATTCTGCACTTCGCTATATAAACTATGAGTGTGCCAAGTTTCATGCTGCTCCATCCGTGTAATTTTCGTAAAAAGGGATAGAAAGTTTTGCTTCGCGTATTAATATATAAATATATTAAATCTAATGAATCTATTTACACGGATTCAATTCAAAAATTCAATACTTGCATTATATGACCAATATTATTATGAGACCTGTTCTCTGATAAAACAGAATCGGTACAAACAAGTTCTTCAATCTCCCTATTATTCACAGTCTAATCTTTATCTATAGTTAGCTATTTGTCTACCAACTTTACCCGATTCGAATCGACCACAGAACTGAAGAACATGAACTAATTTGAAGGAAATATTTAAATATTTTTTAGCTTCACGCTGTCTGCATATAACACGAAAGGTAGAAGGAATGTGAGAACCTAGTGTTAAGACACTCCGTTCTCTTAAGGTTCCTGTTCTCTACTTTCCGCCGAATTAAGGCGTGAGTGGCGGACTTCAACGCTGCGCTTTCTCTTGTTACCAGAGCAAGGAAATGACTTTTTTTTATTTTTTATTTTTTAGCTTTACGCTTTCACACTGTATCAATACACATAGCAGTAGGCAGAGGGAACCTGAGAACCTAGCGTTAAAATACTCCGCCAATTGAGGTATTGCTTGCTGAGTTGAACTCAACAGCGCTGTTTGCCTTGTTGTCCACAAGGAAATGAAAATACCAAATATTATTTAATATTTTCATTTCCTGAAGTGGGAATCGAACCCACAACCTGTCGCGTTTACAGTCGTTTTGTGCCTCTAGTGAAATAGTAGTGGAATAAAAAACGTTCGCCGCAAGCACAACGGCGTCCGTAGATATGCAAAGCTGTCCTTTGTAACATGATCTTATTGTAAATCCACGGCAACCTGAATACGAAAACACTGTACGTTTATTTGAAAATTTATTAGAAATTTGGTTTTAAATTCTGATTTGGTTTTGAGATTTTTTCTTTTGATGTTTGATAAGTGAATGGAGTGTCTTTACACTAGGTTCTTTAGTTCCCTCTGCCTGCCCTGCTATGTGCGGGATACAGCGTGAAGCTTTAAGTGTTTGATAAGACATAGCGCGGTGTCAACTTCCGCTGCTTAGAAATTTAGAAGTCGGAAAGAAAACAAAATATTCTGACAAAAGATTTTCTTTGCCTATGTCCCTAAACAGGTAAAATCAAGCTAAGAAGAAAAAAATATTTGTAAATATTGAATGTTGAAACGTATTAGGCTAAAGGTGGTTATAGGTATAAATCTTGTTTCAGAGTTTCTTTGAATTCTCAGTTCTCTATTCTTGAAAAATTAGAAAGAATAAATAATAAAGAATAATTTAGTATTTTCATTTCTTGGGATTGGTAAATAGGCCAAGCGCGGCGTTGAGTTCCGTCACTCAACACACAATGCCTCAATTTGGCGGAAAGTGGGGAACGGAAATGTTGAAAGAGAATGGATTGTCTTAACACCGAGTCTCTGGTTCCCTCTGCCTACCCCGCTATATGCGGGATACAGCGTGAAGTTAAAAAAAAAAAGAAAACATATCATATACTTAGATAAGAAAGATAGATATACGTTGTTATCCAATTACTACGAAATTATATGCTTTTTGCAATTTATTTTTGTTATTTACATCTCTGTAGAGAGATTTTCAAAAATGTGTGCTACCCAAAGATTTTTTCTGATAATGATCAATTGGTAAGAGATATATTATTTAGGAAATAGGTATTATGATACTTTTTACATACTTTAGACAAGAAAAAACTAATAAAAATTAAAAATTTAACAAAATAAGAAAACGGGCTTCATGCAAAATGTACTAAATAGTAAATCATAACGAATAACTCAAAAATTAGTCGTCAGATCTTAACTAAGTTTAAACAGGACTACACCAGAAGCACTTTTTTTTTTTCTATATATGTAAAGGAAATGCTATTAATTATGCCCACTACAGCGGGACGGTTAATAGTTAATTAATGGTACATTATTAGACGTATATTGTTGTGATATGATTACATGGTATTTAATAGCTTAATATCATATGCCACTGGGATTGTAAGTAAATGCTTGTGGAAGCTGTCTTGGCTCAATATCTGTAAACCTAAGTGGTTGTCAGTTCGAATACCTATCGGAGGAATGGTTATGTTATATTATTTTCATTTTTCCGCTCTGTAATAAAAATGATTTAAGAAGTAAAATTATTACGAATAACTCGAAACTTTCTCGTCTGATTTTAACAATATTTAAATGGGATCAAATCAGAAGCACTAGCTATCATACAAAGAGAGCATCGTCAAAATTAGTTCACTAACTAAAAACTTATAAAGTATATCTTATAAAAAAAATCTAGATTTTTTTAATGCATTGGTATGCACCCTGTACCCTATACCCTGGTGGGTACACAGAAAAATCTTATCTAATTTTAAACACTCAGTTCATCAATATTTATTCATTTTCGGGATATTGCGTGTGGAATAGTAAAACTGAACACTGGGCACTTTTATCAAAGCGAGGAAAATAAAGATAATTTGAATCCCCTAACATGGGAATTGAACCCACAACCCTCGCGTTACAGTGAAATACTATTCCACAGGATAATATCACCAAATTCTAAACCCTTCAGACCTTTTCTCGTAACAAACAAACAAAATTCACAATATACATACCACATAGTTACATCTAATTAAAAAGTCAGCGCAGACAAATTTATTACCATAATTAATATAAGAGTAAAGTTCCAAAGCGACATTACCCCTAGATTTGCTGGAAATCGAATTGACCTTGGAACGCTACCAATTGTTCGAGCAGGTAATGTGGCCAATATTTTAACCTCCATATGCTATTTATATAGTCTTTTGAAACGTTTAAAGAGATTTTTAAAGTAAAAACCTTTTGACTGTTAACACGAGCAGTTGTGGGTTCGATTCCCAGTTGCCGGAATGGTTAACTTCACGCTGTATCTCGCACGTAGCATGGTAGGTATGGAAGGCAGAGGGAACCTGAGAACCTAGTGTTCGTTAGTTTAGTTAGTTTCGTTCTCTTAAGATTTCCGTTCCTCACTTTTCGGCGAATTGAAGCATTAGTGGGGAATGGTTGTTTAATTATTTTTCGAGTCATATCGAGCTAAATCGAAATTCTTATACATTTTTGCAATTTGTTAGTTGTTAACATCTCTGTGTGACAATTTTTACAAAAAATCATCCAAAAATTCTATGGCAAGAGAGAATGCAACGGTAACATAACATAAACTTACAAATATTATAAATTCAAAAATTTATCACCTAGGATTGATTAATGTTTATCTATTCCACCCAAAAACTACAGAACAGATTTTGATGAAATTTTACATTAATATAGCTTATAGTTCAGGAAAACATCTAGTATTTTATAAGTTATTATTATTAGTTAAAATCTAAACTTTACTTTTAATACCATATTTTAGAACTAGGTTTCTGAAAGCAAATTCCACAAACATAAGGTATAATGCCTCTATCCGATCTCGTTACCGCTCAATGAAAAACATCTTTCTGTGTGCGAAGTGCTTTCAAAATTCAACTTATTGGTTATCGAATCAACCTTGGCAGTGTACCAATTGTCCTCGGGTAATGTACATTTAATATTGTAGAAGTAAATCATATTCCGCTGGAGGTTGGAATAATTTAATATTTAAAATTAAAAATTTGTCAAAGTGAGACGAATTTTCAAAATAGTATAAGGTAATAAATAGGAGATAAGAAACCATCGTCGTTCTCGTAGCACAGAGGTACAAGCGTGCGACTGTAAACGCAACAGGTTGTGGGTTCGATTCCCACTGCAGTAAATGGAATTTTTCATTTTCTGGGTTTGATAACAAGACAAAGCGTGGCGTTGAGTTTCGCCACTCGGCACGCAATGCCACAATTCGGTGGAAAGTGGGGAACGGAGTATCTTAACACTAAGTTCCCTCAGCCTACCCTGCTATATGCAGGTTACAGCGGGAAGCTATGTATGTATGTAAGAAGCCATCGTGATCTAGTGGTATGGCTGACAGTAAACGCGATTTCCATTACTCCGTGTATGGTACGACAAAGCGCGGCGTTAAGTTCCGCCGTTCAAAGTGCCGTTTAGTTTAGCAATGTAGGTTTTCTCTGACTATATTTATTTGCGGAAAAAATGGTGAAGCTGAAAAATAAACATATTTTGTGATAGAAGCTCTTAACTTAGTGACATATATCTATTTTCTTCAATTTCCTGTAACTTAGCACTCATTTGTGCATATAAACCTGGACGTCTCACTAGTCGTAGCCCGTAACGTAACTATGGAAAAGGAATTTTCTTGCTTAATTTATGATCGCTATTAAAATAATTAATGTTCTAATTTCTAAGCGCGGTGTTAAGTTCCGCAACTTAATTCGGAATGACTTGTTTTTGTATGGAAAGTCGCATTGCCTTGTTACCGGAGCGAGGAAATGAAAATACTAAATATTATTTAATATTTTCATTTCCTGGAGTGGGAATCGAACCTACAACCTGTCGTTTACACACACGCTTGCGACTCTGCGCCAAAACAGGCATCTAATTTTACTAATAATAACCGAAAATCATATTTACTTTGTTCTCGATACTTACGGTATCTTTGTAGTATTTTTTCGTACGTTATATAATAAAAAAGATACAAGGGTTGTGACTTGTGAGACGTCCGGACGCGCCACACGAATTTATAGCATCCGACTCTATTACAGCCTAAAAACCTGAGTAGTAAATCAAAGGAGCCATATTTCACCAAACTTGACGTAAACTAAAATAATATATTTATCAAAAAATAAATATATGATAACTAGAAAGTTTTAGGAAGTTACGCTGTATCCCGCATATATCAGGAACAGAGGGGACCTGAGAACCTAGTGTTAAGACACTCCGCTCTTTTAACATTTTCCGTTCCCAATTTACAGTCGAATTGATGCATTTCACTATATTATGGTTACATACATACATACATAGCTTCACGCTGTATAGCAGGATAGGCAGAGGGAACCTAGTGTTAAGACACTCCGTTCCCGTCTTTCCGCCGAATTGAGGCATTGCGTGCTGAGTAGCGGAACTCAACGCCGCGCTTTGCCTTGTTACCAAACCCAGGAAATGAAAAATTCCATTTCTTGGAGTGGGAATCGAACCCACAACCTGTCGCGTTTAAAGTCGCACGCTTGTGCCTCTGTGCCACGACAGGCGTTTATGTTACGGTTAATTTATACATTTTTTTTATAAATTGTAGCTAACATCTAGTTATGACAGTAATAATTGTAAAGTTTCATTTAGAACTGTTAAGTGCATTTTGCGTGAAAAGACCATTGATTTATCCGTACAAAGTAAATACATACATACATACATACATACATAGCTTCACGCTATATCCCGCATATAGCAGAAGAGACAGAATGAACCTGAGAACCTAGAATTAAGACACCCCGTTCTCTTTCAACAATTCCGTTCCCCAATTCTTTATGACTTATTCTTAATAAAAATTACCATTTCTTATTTGCAAATAATTATTTCAAGTAATATTTAAAATCCGTGAATAAACTAAAAGCTTGCCAAGAGTTTGAAAGCGTAATCTGATCTTTGCGTTATATTTTTATATTCATGTTACCGGAAGGAAATTCTTATGTTGAAAAAGCTAATTTAATATGACACGTAATAAATAACTCTTTTTCAAAGGAGATGATATCACAGATCTGCCACTTCAACTTCAACAATTTAAAGTTAAGATTAAGAACATATTATTGAAAAAAGTATATAATTCTGTCCAAGAATACTATAATGATGTCAATGTGTGGAATTAAATGCTGTTGACGCTCACCCGGGAGGCTCATCATAGTTGTATATTTATTGTAAAAATTTTGTTTGAAAAGAGCAACTGTTGAGTTTCTTGCCGGCTCTTCTCAGCAGAACTGCCTTCCGAGCCGACTGACACGACTGACACCTTTGAAAATTGACGATTCGAAAGTGCTTGTAATAGCCTACTTGAATAAAGAATATATTGATTTTGATTTTGATAAAAATGAGATTCGGGCTTTTTCTACGGAAGGCAGAGAGAACCTAGAGTCAAGAAGAAGAAGTGTTGGAATTCAACGTCTGTCACCGCTTTGTCTTGCCACAGTACATGAAAATAATGAAAATAATATGAATATATCTTTACCATTAAGTGAGAATCAAACCCACAAAAGGCCCCTTTGCCAACCCTGTTATATTCGGGATACAGCGTGAAGCTATGTATGTATCAGTGGCGAGGGGTGAAAATTTTAGTTAGGCAAGCCGGTAAATTAAGGGAAGCCGATGTATATTTAGGGAAGCCGGTATATATATTTAGGGAAGCCGGTAATTTTTAGGGAAGCTGATATATTTAGAGAAAGTGGTATAGGATGTCAAGGTATTTATTAATTTCACTATGTTTTCCTATATTTTCCTGGCGACCTTTTTTTTAGCTCTCATGCCTTGTTTGAATTTGTTTTTGGAGCTCCACATTTTACTGGCGAGCTTTTTTTTAAGTCTCATATTGGTACTTTGAAAAGTTACACAAGCCGGTGGGAATCGAGTTGTATGGACGACTCGCCACTGGCATGTATGTATGTATATTACTTTTTTATGGAAAATGGAGAACACAGAGTTTTGCACTAGGTTTTCTCTAAATAGAGTGTTTTTACACCAAATTCTATTTCTCTATACCATAAAAACACTAAAAAAACGTTAAAATATACGAATCTACATGAAAAAAACATTTTAAATTCAAATGAAAACCTAACATACGAGCGGTAGCGCGTGTAATTCTTACACAACTTGTATTTACAACGCGATGTTTATCACCTTTGGTGTGAACGAAAAATATACTGTATCCTGAATATTGAATATCGAGTAACATTTGAGGCCTATATGCGAGAGACTGTAAATGCGACAGGTTGTGAGTTCAATTCTCATTGCAGGAAATGAAATTAATAAATAATATTTAAAATTTTCATTTCCTCGTTCTGGCACTAAGGCAAAGCGCGGCGTTGAGTTCCGCCACTCAACACGCAATGCCTCAATTCGGAGGAAACGGAAATGTTAAGAGAACGGAGTATCTTAACACTAGGTTCTCAGGTTCTCTCTGCCCTGCTATATGCGGGATACAGCGTGAAGTTAAAAAAAAGAAATCAAAATTCATTCTTGAAATTGAGAATAAACACGTAAAATTGTTCTTTTGTAATACGAAAATCTTCTTACATCCAAAAAATACAGTAGAATTAAAACAACATACTTCCTATTCCACATAATTCCTTCTCTTTTTTTTAAGTCGGTAAAAAAAACCATAGAGAACAGTGACAAATCCCTTTCTATTTTCTATACCATTAAACGTTGTACACCAGTTTTATTGTCACTGCAAATCGGAACTAACGTAACGTCAGCGTAGCGCCACATTTTTACATTAACGTAGATGGTAT
>JAKGSA010000822.1:188244-222236 GCA_033558755.1 Philaethria dido | reverse complement strand
CCGAAATGACGTCATTAACTCGTAATAAATCATTCCGACGCGCTGCAACAGTAATTTCCTAAAGTGGCCGTAACAATAGCCAAGTTTTGTACAAGAAATTTGAATAAAACTAGGTTTTTATATGTTTAAATCGTTTTTATATATATGTATGGGGTTTTTATTTGGGTGCTTTAATATATAATATATATTTTTTTTTTTTAAATTGATCTGAGCTATGCATTCATTTTCGTTGCCCTTGTTCGACAAAGCGCAGCGTTGAGTTACTCCTAAACATGTAATGTCTTGATTTTAACCGGAAAAGGGAGAGTCTTGACACTAGCTTCTATGTTCTCTTTATCTATCCTGATATGTGGGAAGCGTGAAGCTGCCTTTTTTATTATGTAATTAGTGACTCAACACTTTTTTATTCAGTTTTAATCCAAATATAAGTTTGACGATTTTCTTACTCGTTTCTTCTTCCATCTTTTTATTTTCATCTTCTTCATTCTTTTTCTCTCTTTCTCCATATTATAATGAGTGATACAATACTATTATCGATTAGTGATGTCCTTTATTGGAAAAAATATTGTAAAATTTGTCCGATATCATACAAATATTGCGTATTTTAGTATTTTTTAGCGGAATATATACAATAAATTTTGTAGCACATCACTACTTTCTTTATTTTTAATTTCACTCAAAAATATGTTCTTACAATCTATATGAATTTTTCCCCAATATATTTTATCAGCATAAAAACAAAAATTTACAATTATAACATTTTTAAAAGAAAAAATTATAATCGAGTAACCATAGTAGTGTACCCAGTAATATATATAGGAAATACGCGTATGTAAACCAATATGTCATCTACGAGGCCGTTCCGGGGCACAAAGGCATTCTTCGCTATTATTCGTCCGGTAATATTCAGTGAAATTATTCACTAAATTTTTGACTCCACGCTGGAAATCGAAATATTGTGCCAGCTTTTGCTTTGTTCTCGATAAAATTGTATGAATTATATTGTTTTTACTATGTTAATATAAAAAAAAAATTAAATGGTAAAAGTTATTTTTCAGCTTTGTTCTGTATCCGGTATGGCAGAGTCACTGAGAACGTAGTGTCAATATACTCCGTTCACCATTTCACTCCTGAATTTGAGATGTTTTGTATGCGCAAATTAACACCGTGTGTTGTCTTACCAGAGCGGCGAAATAATAATTAATATTATAACAACAAAAAAAAAACCGACTTCAAAGAAAATGCACTAAGAAATATAATTATAACGAATAACTCAAACATTACTTAATAAAATCTATATGCGATCACATTAGTGAACTATCATATACAAAAAAATCATAAAAAATTTGTTCATCAAGTAAAGAAAATATGGGGTAATATACATGCAAAAACACAGTCGAATTGATGATCTTGTCTTTTTTAATGTCAATCAAAAATAAACATTTCCCCAAATAGAAATCAAACCCACTACCAATCGAGTTTACAGTCAAATGTCTTCCCTCTACGCTACGATGGCCCTTAATTTATCTAAGATACTTAAAAGTTGAGCGCTGGGTGTTCCGAAGTTTGTCAATATTTGAAGGCCCGATGATAGAAATAGGATCGTTCTAGAAGGAATTGAACTTATTAATGAAGTTGAAGAAAGTTTATTTAGGGTTGTAATGTATAGAAAATAAAATTTATTTACTTTTATATTAAATGGATTGTAAAAAAATTTGGTAAAAAATGAATGAAAATATTTTGCATCTTTAATTTTCTTGACGCACAGTCGGGTAGTTATAGATAACCTTAAGAATATCTTATCTAATTCGAAGAAAAATGGACAATGGAATGGTTTTTGAATAGAATGCCTTTATACAGCGGAAAGTGGGGAACGGAATCGTTGTAAGAGAACGGAGTGTCTTAACACTAGGTTCTCAGGTTCCCTCTGCCTACCCTGCTATATGCGGGATACAGCGTGAAGATAAAAAAAATGGTTTTTTATAAAATTATTTCACTCTACGAGTATATCGATTATGAATTAATAAGTCTTCACTTATATTATTATGTAGCATATTCTTCTTCAAGAATATGCTCTAGTAAGACAAAGCATGGTGCTTTCAATCGAAATGTTTTGAATTCAGCGAGACAGAAAACATACAGTGACGCAAGAGTTTTAGCAGTTTTAGCCATTTTACGCTTTATACCAAACAGGAAAGCAGTCAGAAAATCGTGTCAGGACACTTCGTTCATCGCTTTCTACGCGAATTTAAAACACTGCATGCTAAATGACGGAACTCAATGCTGCACTTTGTAGAGCGTAGAAATGAAAATAAGTTAAACATTATCATTTCCCCAAGTAGAAATCGAACCCACGACCAACCGTATCTACAAACGCTTACCTACTGCGATGGCTTTTACAAGCGGTTTATATATATAAATTTACTTCAAATCCTCAAACTCTTGACCAAAAGCCAAGAACAGTATCTTTCACAAATATCCCATTAAACAGAGAAGTCCGCGGCGAAGTTAGATTGGTATTTGGTACGCATCGTTGTGATTACTACAAGCTCGCGATAGGCAATTTCCCGTCCTTTGAAAAAGGCTTCCTCTTCTTGCTGGCTGTTTCGAATAGATTTTAATGAAGCAAGCATTTTTGGGATTTCCTTTGCATGGAAGTTTCGTCTTGGAGAAATTTGAATATGATTCGATGGTATTTTTTTTGGTTTTTAATTAAAATATGCTTCACGTTTTTTATGGTTTATTGGAGGCTAGGAGAAAACCTAGTGATAAGATACTCCAGTCTTCGCTTTTCTCATGAATTCTAAACATTGCGTGTAGCCAAAAGTCAACACTGTGCTTTTTGTGCCAAACAGGGAATATACATAGTTTAAATATATTTAATTCCTTCAAAACCAATTAGACGCCGTCTTAGTCCAAAATAATGGCTAATAAAAAAATATTGTAATAAAAATTAGAATTTAATATAATTTGTATTTCCCTCTTAATTTATTGAAGAATATTTCTGACATATGATAAATAAACCAATATACAACTTTGTCGCAGTTAATGAACGCCCACTACAAGCGTCGTTTTAAAAAGTATTAATCATATAACAAATATCTAACACAAAATTCTTAAAAGAACATAAAAATATAGGTAAATAATAACAAAAATTCACTTTCCTTGTTTTCCACCAAACTTCACCAAATTTTGTACCATAGAAATACAGGATTTCCACTGCCCATGGTTCAAAAAACATAATAGAACCCCATTTCACTATTGTGCGAGTTATTAATTTACTCCCATATCATTTTTCTCGTACGTCACAAGTATAAAGCCTTTTAAAGGTGGACATGGGCATTGGGCAGGTTTTCAAAGGGTAACCTAATCTGATGTATGTAAAAACACCGGCGACTCTAAGGTGGGGACGGTAGGATCATTTATATTGCCAAGATGACACTGTATTTTAAACCACCTTTTCAGGATTTTGCAGGATGCATTTACTAAAGTTTTTCTTATGTTTTCAGCTTCACCTTTTATCTTGTATAGCAGGCTGGACAGAGAGTACCTAGTGTTAAGACACTACGTTCTCCTCTTTCCGCCTGAATTCGAGATATTTGGTGTTAATGGAGCTTAACATCGCAAAGCACTTTTTTTAAGCGGGGGAATGAAAATAATTTCAAAATAATGCCCTCGTATTCATAATGTGTGTTGTAGAAGAAACTGTAAGAGCAAAAAATCTTTTCATTCTCCATGTTTCTTACCAAGATATTGTCTTGGATCATTGGTGATACATTACAGTAAGAATAAATTATAATATAAAAGTGTCGTTTTCTACGACATATACAAGAAATAAAGACTACGTCACAATATTTTACCCAAATCTTATAAATTTAGTCATCCTAAGTTAGAACCGAGTGGGAATCGAACCCACTAACATTTACTGTGACACGCTGTCCCACTATGCCATTATGGCCTTAAAAAGTTTTTACTTAGCATTTTTATTATGTCTAACTAAGTTGGCTTGTACCATTTGCATTTTGCACCTGAGCTGAAACAAAACATTTAATTTGCAGTTTTCTGCTCTTTAATCTATAGATTTTAAGATGAGACTTGAGATATTATCTTTTTTTATTAAAATCTTGATGAATCCAGCTTCAAAATCACAACTTACAAATACTTTATTGAAATAGTCTGTTAATATAAAGATTGTCAGTTTTGTCAGTCTTACCGGAAGTCAAGATACTCCGCGACTTACTGTCTGAATTCGAGACAGTGTGTGTTGAGTGGCGGAACTCTACGCCACGTGTTGTCTTACCAAAAGCATTGAGCGAAAATCGAACTCGTAAACAATCGTGTTTCCTATATGCACAATAAAACAATAAATCAGTTTCACACAAAATATTATGATTTTCGATAATATTTTTCCGTATATAATTTTCCACGAATCAGTCTTTGAAACATTATAAGCCTGTGTAATAAGGCAAAGCGTAACGTAATAGCTCATTAGTATCACCATACATAATATATCGTTTTACGTCGGAGTGACATACAGTGAAATAATTATAGGAATTCATGTTAACGAATCATAAATAGACCATCGTGGCGCAGTGGTACATCGTGGGGTCACTGTAAACGAGTGATTGTGGGTTTGAATTCCATTTAGGGGAATGATTATTTTATTCAACTTCACGCTTTATACCGCATAATAGAGAAGTCAGAGTAAACTTAGTGCCAATACATTATTTTCGCTACTTTCCGCTTTCCGAATGGAGGATAAATAAAGTTAAAAAAAGAATTTGCAATGCCTCGATCAATTAATTCGGCGCAAAGTGTGGAACAGAGTGTCTAAACACTAGGTTCTCAGGATCCCTCTGCCTACCCTGCTATATGCGGGATACAGCGTGAAGCTAAAGAAAAAATATGCCATGCTATATTTCCCTTAAATTTAAATTTTCGCTTTTAAATAATATAATTTTATGATAAGACTTGTGATTTGTTCTCTCTTTCAAATATTTAAAAGGGCCTCTAAATCCTACACTTGGGACGAAGTCGGTCGTATATAATATTTATGTGTATTTTTTTTCCATATTTTAATATTGTCTTTTTTTGTTTCAGGTAAGCGTTGTTACTTCGAATAGAGAAACAAGCTGGTGTAAAACTTCTACATATCCACATGTAAACCCAGGAAATGAAAAATTCCAATTCCATTTCCTGGAATAGGAATCGAAGCCACAACCTGTCGCGTTTACAGTTACACGCTTGTGCCTCTGCGCCACAACAGACGTTAATCACATAACGGAGAGTTAGACTTTCCGATTGCTCCTCTCTCTTTACACAACCAAACAACATTTTCAATTGACAATCATTCATTACTGTACAATCGTCACAACCTCTGGGAATAATTAATGGTATGAGATATGATTAAGCTTCCACAATAGTGTGATCAACGTATACTGTTGTATATGCCTTATAATGCGATTAGGACCACAATTTGACGCTAATTATACATAGATTTATTCTTGATTTGATGAAATTAGACATTAAGTCTACATTATGGATTAAGTAGCTTCACGTTGTATCCCGCGCATAGCAGGGTAGGCTGAGGGAACCACAGAACCTAGTGTTAAGACACTCTGTTCCCCACTTTCCGCCGAATTGAGGCATTGCGTGCTAAATGGCGGAAATCAACGCCGCGCTATGCTTTGTAACTAGAGTGAGGAAATGAAACTACTAAGTATTATTTTATATTTTCATTTCCTGTAGTGGAAATCGAACCCACAATCTACGACGTTTAGAGTCAACCGCTTGTGCCTCTGCATCACTAGGCCTCTATGGATTAATTATTGGATTAAGTTTGGTATAGATATATGTAGTATACAGAAAAACCGACATCAAATAAAAAGCACTTCAAAAGTAAAATTATTAGTAACAACTTAAAAATTACCAATCATGTCTTAGCAAAATTTGAATAAGGAATTAACATAATTGGTTCATCCAGTAAAAAGTTATGCTGTAACACATACATATAAAAAACAATCGAATTGAAAACCTCCTTTTTTGAAGCCTTAAATTAAAAAGATAAGATATATTCAAAATAAACACTTTAATTCAAAATAAATAATTAGATCTTCTAAATATAAAATGTGGTATTATGGTTATAAAAACAGTTTTACCCTTTCTCCCGCAGAGAGAACATAGGGTTAAGACACTCTGCAAGCCATTTTATTAATTTCACGCTGTATCCCGCACATAGCAGGGTAAACAGAGAACCCTCTAGTTCCGTCTGTTTACCCGGTTCTGTCCCGTTAATCCAGTGTTAAGACACTCCTTTCTCTTTTAACATTTCCGTTCCCCATATTTATTGATATTTATACATAAAATTATATTCAATATGATACATTTTAGACAATGAAAGCCGGCGACGGTATTTCGTATTCATGTTTGATGAAATACCACGAACAATTGTGTGATTATTGAGCGAGTCATACCTGTATCATTATAACTGTACAGTGCAAGGGCATAGAATAGAATATTCAGTAAGACTGTTCTTCTTCTTAAGATTAAATCTTAAAATGTATGGAAAATAAGTACTATTATAATTTAGATTTTAACAAAAACAAGAAACTCGACTTCTAATAAAATGAGCAAACAAATAACATTATTACGAATAACTCATAAACTACTATCTGAGATAAAGCGTGAAGCAACTTTTTCTTTTTGAAATATAAGCAGTAATTTTAAAATTATGTCTGCTTTATATGTATATTTAGCTTTATTCTCAATCATTCTAAAAATAGAATCTTATTTATTTATGGATTTTTTTTAAAACAGATTACGTATGAGTAAGGTAGTATTATTTTTAATAGCTTCATAATTTTTCTTGCATAGCAGGGAGAACTTAGTGTTAAGATTTCGTTCTTCGCTTTCCACCAGATTTAGAGACATTGCATGTGAAGTGGCGGAATTCAACGCTGCGCTATGTCTTACAAAACGATGCAAAAAATTAATTAAATGTACCTTAGTAAAAAAAAATCCTCAAATTATATTAAATTTTCCTTTGATTTCACAAAATTAATTTGAAATAGACTAAGTTATTTCTATTCTTTCTCAAATATCCTTCTCAATTTCCAATAACCACAAAAGAAAATATGAATGCTTATAACAAAACATTTTTTTGAATTTGGTTTCAAAAGAGCTTAAGACAGTAGTAGGGGCAAGCGTTTACGTAAATAAAAGGGGCCCTTAAGCCTACACTTGAGCGGTAAGTTCCAGGCTGCTCTGAGCTCCTTCCTGCTACGTACGCTACGTGCTCCTTTTTGCACCAGTGGCAAAGTGAATACATAGAAAGCTAAGTTTTTTCACTTCAAATTTCGACGTTTCTTTGCCGAAGCTCATCTAAAACATTATTTTTGTCCAGAAAATTTAATTATTTTTGTGTCTTACTATAGATTTTACCAAAAAATATAATTTTACTGAACTTTCTATACCTTTTGCTCTTAGTAGTAAGGGCTACTACGTATTGCAACAATACTTAATACTTAAACGCCTGTCGTAGCGCAGAGGCACAAACGTACGTCTGTAAACGCGACTGGTTTTGGGTTCGATTCCCACCCCAGCAAATTGAATTTTTCATTTCCATTGCCTCAATTCGGTGGAAAGTGGGGAACAGAGTGTCATAACACTAGGCTCACTTTGCCTACCCTGCTATATGCAGGATACAGCGTGAAGCTATGTATTAGTACAAATAATAATTCTATTCTCTCCGTTTTCTCTATAAAATGATAATAACAATATTTAGAATTACTGCTAACAACATTCTGTGGTATCGTGTCGAACAATAGGCTTAATCCGAATTAGTGTGGGCGGTCGAGCGCGAAGTACAGTATGAATGACCTTTGTCAATAACACTGACGCCTCGCTTGGAAGCTCGTATAATTTAACAGGGCCCTTTATGTGTCGAAATTTTACTTAATTTTGGAATTATTAACATTTAATTATATTTTAGAGGACATTCGTGGCGAGACCCAAGGATGCGATTGTAAACGTGACAGGTTGTACGTTCGATTCGCTTTCCAGGGTATATTAAATATTTATAATAATTAATATTCAATATTTTCATTTCTTCGCTGTTATCAGAACAAGGTGCGGCGTTAAGTTCCGTCACTCAGCACGTAACGCAATTTGGTGGAAAGTGAGGAATCAAAATCTTAAGAGAACTGAGTGTCTTAACACTGGGTTCTCAGACTTTGCTTACCTAGCTATGTGTGGGACACAGCGCGCAGCTAAAAAAAATATATTTATTTCAAGAGCTTTTCAATACAAAGATGGTCTTTAAGAACTTAAGTCTCACAATTTTCGTGACGGAGCTAAACGCCGCGCTATACCTTACCAGAGCAGAGAGGCAAAATCTTATATTATATAAACATTAACTCGAGCAGGATTCGAACCCAAAACTATAGCTTTCCGCCAAGAAAACATTAAATGTCAAATCAAATTTTAATATAGTATATTAAATATATTTGACTATTGATGTTCCTAAGCGTTTTGTCTTATATTCTACTTTGAATGAAAGTTCCATCACTTTGAGTCTAGTGTATTTCCTCTAAAATTTCATTATAGCAGTGTCTCTATAGAAATACGTTAGCAATTTACTTATTGCCGTCAAAGGTAAAAGCTGTAAAAGCTCTTAAATCGTACTGAAACTGAAATATGAATCTGTTTTGTATCATTTTCACGAATTTTGATGAAAGATGCGACTAAATTATATATTCATAATTACGATTCTTATAAAAATACACTGATCGATACAATTATTACGAATAACTACTAAACCTCTTTTTAATTAATTTGAAATGTGACCATATCGGAAGCACTAGCTATTATATTAAAAAAACATCAAAATTGGGCATAAATTGTTTAAAAAAGCAGCTTTGCGCTTTATCCCGTATACAGAGTAACGTAATCAGAGAGAATCTAATATGAAGACATTTCGTTCGAAGCTTTCCGCTCGGAATCGTGATTTAGTGTGTTGTGTAGTGGAACTCAACGCCGTTTTTTATCTTAACACAGTGGTGAAATGAAAATAATTTACATATAATCTTTCCCCCGATTGGGAATCGAACCTACAACCAATCGCGTCACATGCTGTGCCACTGCGTCTTGATGATATAAAATATATATGTAAATAATTTAAGATTACAAACTTTAGTCTATTTTGTACATATATTCCAATTATATCTATAGAATCAGGAGAAAGAACTTAGTGATATATCAATTACTATTAAATATGGGACAGCCACTTTGAATTCTCATTTAGAGAAATGATACTTAAATTATTTTCATTTCAAAACGCGGCGTTGAGTTCCGCCACACAGAACGCAATGTTCAAAAATTAGATATAAAGCGGTGAACAGAGTGTCAGAGTGTTTTCTATATGTTTATGTAGAAAATGCATTAAGAACAAAAATAATTCAGTTTATTTTACCAATTAAGTTATACTACACTAACAAAGGAAACCGTAACCTAATACTTCCTTCTATCTATCCACAAACATTCAAGATTTCAATATTAAAATAAAAGACGATATTATGAAAGCTCAATGTCGTGGAATCTTTTCTTATTTGATGTTCATAACAGACAGTTAGCGTTTGTAGGAAATAATAAAATTGTTCTGAGCAACGTCGCGATATGGAGGTTTCATAATAAAAACTGCAACTATGGTTTTCCCTAACAAATTGCTTGCATGTGATCCGTGTTGGCCTTAAGTTATGGGCGGAAGCGATTTTTTAAATATTTTTTGAAAAGTTATTAAGTTTAAGGTCTTAAGAGAACGGAGTGGTTTAACACTAGGTTCTCAGATTCTCTCTGCCTATCCTGCTATACGAGTGTGCTGGATCCAGCGTGAAGCTAAAAAAAAAGGATTATTAAAAAAAAGATTATTATGAAGCTAAAAAAAGATTATTATTAGTTCTAGTTCGGTCCTGATAATATTATTTATCAAGTTAATATAAGTCATTTATATGTAGAAATATTTATAGAACATTTTTTTTTGATTAAGTTATGTATTGTTTGACGTTTTGGTATACATATATGTACATACAGCACGCAATGCCTTAATTCGGCGGAAAGTGGGGAACGGAGTGTCTTAACACTAGGTTCCCTCTACCTACCCTGCATATAGCGGGATACAGCGTGAAACTATGTATGTATGTATATATGTACTTGTCTCTGGAATTGAAAATATCCATTGGTGATGGTAACTATTTACCATCAGGTGACCCTTTTGCTTGTTTGCCACAATTTAACAATAAAAGAACATGTACATTTTATAATAAAAGTATATTTAAAATTGTTCTTATTAGTTTTTGAGATTTGCAATGTGCTTATGAACTTGTTGTCACTTTATAACGCATTCACGCATTTGCTAATTTTGATACTTAGATATAAAAAAGTAAATCAGAAATCTCTCTTTACAATTTAAGATTAAGCTTCAAAAGTGTTTTTTTTTTTTAAATTGTTAACTTTTTTAATTAAAAAAAAAAACCATTTAATCGCTTTCATCCATAACTTAAAAAGCACATAAGCGCTCATGTAAAAGAATGTCGTGTTAGATAGCGTCTTATCTAGGCACGATGCCAAACCGAGTATTATGTGCATAACTGATTTCTTATGATGATGTTTTTGTTTGTGGCTCACTTTAACACTAATGGAATCTAAATTTTATATTATGGTAGAGTTAGTAATATATTTGTTTTCAGGTTCTCAGGTCTGTTTGAAATTTAATGTTTGTATTCTTCATATTTTTTTTTTATTATTATATTTTCATCAGACGTTCGTTCTTTTAACATTTGCTTTTTTCCAGCATTACTTAAAAATAGTTATACATCATTTTTATATAGGATTTAAGTAACCAACTTAATTGATTTGCTAACAAAGTTTAAAGTTTTCTATAAATAAATAATAATAAGGCAAAGGTTACATAAATCATTAAGATTTTGACAAAAAAAACATAAAATCAAACAAAATGCACTTAATAGTAACATTATTACAAATAACTCAAAAACTCGTTAAAACTTTTACTGTAATAATAAAAATAGAGTCGAATTGAGAACTTCCTTTTTTGGAAGTTGGTTAAAAATTTCAATATTTCAGTGCCTTCACGTTCGTCATGTTAAATTTTCCACACAAATAGGCGGTTTTATGAAAATTAAAACATAAATTATGGAAATGAGTAATTACAGATCATCTCGAATGCTTCCTGAAACGTAACGTTACACGCAGATGCATAATGTTTCATACATTATAATTTTCATTATAAATATTGTACCAAATTTTAATTAAAATTACTATACTTATTATCTTTTTACTAAAAATTTTTACTAAAAAAGGCTTGCATTACTGAGTGACTGACAGACAACGTACAAGTGAAACCATTGGCGATAGAAAGTAGTAAGAAATTTACCATATAGGCTTCTTGGGGAGAATATGGGAGCACTAAAAGAGAATTTTTGGAAACTCCAATGAATACTGGAAGTTTTGTAACAGCTAGTGTAATTATAAAACATTTTTGTTACATTTCATCGTTGCTAACCTAAATAGTTCTGATTCGGTTAAACCCAGCCAATACGCTTTCATATTACTTCTAGTTACTTCTTAAGCCAACTGGAGGCGAAATTCTAGAAATTTGAAAACTTCGAGATATCAACAAGTGTTAAACGGCCGACACCGCTTTAGCGTCATACTTGGCACACTGCCATGCCACGCCTAGGCCGACCATTGGTTAATAAAGTTAACCAATTGACAACAGCGTGGGTACTATTGGCTGATATATTACATAATATCAGGTGACCTACCTAGAATCTGGGTTAGTGGATGAATGCGTGACGTCATATGACGTTGTTGGTATGGATGTCAAATTTGGATAAGAGATATGGTTTTCCAGCTTCACGCCTTTTCTAACGTGGTAAGAACAGAGGAAACCTAGTGTCTCGACACTCCATTCTTTACTCTATTCTTTAGGTAGAGCTTGCTGCGCTTTGGCCTACCAAATTGAAGATTGAAATAAAGTTAATTTAATTATCAATCAATTCCATGTGAGTCACAGCCAAGGCTACAACAAGTTATGCGTATATGTTCAAATCTCATTTGCATCCATGTCAATATTTAGATCATATTTTCATTTATAAAGTCTCCCAATAAAATAACAAATAGCTTGTAGTGTCCTTAAATGACACATGTATATGTAGTGTCTCTAAAAATTCCGAAAAGTGATTCATCACTTATAATTTAGTTCTCTCTCCCGTAAAAGTATTAATAATCAGTTATAAAAAACAATAAATAATGAATGCAGTAATGTGTATTAATTTTAAATTTAAATTAAATACGGACAAAGCGGTTTGAGTCTACATTCTTTACTCGTACAGCGAAACTATGGAACTCATTACCGGCCACTGTTTTGCCTAAGTCGTACAATTTGGGGGTCTACAAATAAAAGTCAATAGGTTCTTTCTAGGCAAACGTGTATCATCGTAGACCGCAATAATGCTTACCATCAGGCTTTGATGCGGTCAAACGTTAGCCTATCAATCATATATCAATAAAATACATACATACATAGCTCCACGCTGTATCCCACACATAGCAGGGTAGGCAGAGGGAACCTAGTGTTAAGACACTCCGTTCCCCACTTTAAAATAAAAATTAAAAATTATTATTATTTAAAATTAAATCGTTGTATTTAAATGAAATTTAATTCACTATCACTCAATAAATATCACATAATGTCCTTAAATGATTTAAAAGTTAAAGGGTGATTCATCACTTAATATTTCATTCTCTCTGCATATCCAATAAAAGTATAGAAGAACACAGTAAATACTGAATCGAGATAAAGCACGTATCAAATAGGATTACAGTCGATTGAAATATCCCTTGAGCTGAAATTTCATGGGTATTTATAGCTTATGTTTGATAATGGATTAAGTAGGGTACAAAACCTTCTATTTACGCTCCATATGGACTTAAATGTTCGCGTCAAAGATGATTCATTTGTTAAATGTTACCTTTGATCATAAAAACTAAAATAAGAAAGTATCAACTGAAATTTTTGAATTTTCGATGTGATTATTACAATTTTCAGTTGAATGAACAGTGAGTACAGTGGCAAGTTACTCAATTTCAGAATGAAACTATTGTTGCCGTTTTGATGAGTTTTATTACGTCTATGAGAAAAAACAGATAGGCTACTAGATGCTACTTGTAGTTCCCCCAATAGTGGAGAGTATTTGGTAATATTCGATATTACCAAATAGTCTCCACTATAGCTGAGTAATTCATCTATACTGCAAAAATTTTTTTTTTGTAAAAGAAAATCTAGCGCCAAAACATTTTGCTAGACTTTGTGTCTAAAATTGAGTGCGTGTCGTGGAACTCAATACAATGCATTGTCTGTTGAGACTTGGGGAAACAAAAATTACTTAAATATGATCATTATCGCCGTATCATTATCGTGATCAGGAACAGAACCTACAACCAATAAAACACTTTAAAATAAACAAAAATGAAATAACAAGAAAAACTACCAACTATAATAAATTCTTCTATAACTTATAACTATTAAAACTAAAAATCTCTCAAGCGTTTTCTAATTAAATCAATTATAGTTATAATATCACTTCACTTCACCAAGTTACTAATACAGTAAGTATTGGAATCAACAATATTGCAAATATTAACAATATCTAAGAATTCCTAACGATACGACGCAAGAGGCGTGAAGTAGAAGGTAGTTAGAGTGTTCGCTCATGCGTTATTTGATAAGGAGATGTGCACATCTGTTAATATTTATATATAATTATTATAATTTTTATTTAATTTTATGACACTATCGTAGCACAGTGGGATATTGTCTGATTTTAAATTGAATGGTTGTGGGTACAATCCCTATTGGATGAATGATTATGTTTGAATTATGTTAATTGGTTTAGCTTTGGTAAGATAAAAGTTATGTGGAAAGCGGAAAACGAAGTGTCTTGACTCTAGGTTCTCTCTATCTGACTACTACTTATGATGACCCTACTTTACAGAAAACTGCAAAACTCTGAAAAAAAAATACTTGCAGAAAAAACAATGTGTTGATGTAGAAATAGGTGTATTGGGAGTATCTAACTGTTAATACAATGAATATAAGTTTAATTCCACTACCTCTGGTTTAGTAAGTTAAGACGCGGCGTTGAGCTCCGCAATAACTATATGTAGAAAGTGGAAAGTGAAATATTTTAACACTACTTTACTGCTTCTCCCGCTAAATACGAAAAACGAAGGTAAAATAACATAATTTCAGATTTATTGTTTCAGCAAGTATACACTAAGCTTAAGTAATATTTGTCATCTTGAACTATGATCTTTTATTAAACGAAGTGTTCGTGAAGCGACAAGCTTTTACAATCGGATGAACTGTACTTTGAGTATAAAATGTAAAATAATTATTATATTGAATTATATTATATTTAAATACTGAATTTGAAAATATGTCGTGGTGCAGAGCGTGCGACTGTAAACGCGACAGGTTGTGGATTCGATTCCCACTCCAGGAAATGAAAAATTTTTGTATTTTCATTTCTTGGGTTTGGTAACAAGGCAAAGCGCGGCGTTGAGTTCCGCCACTCAGCACGCAATGCCTCAATTCGGCGGAAAGTGGAGAATGGAGTGACAATAGGTTCTCAGATTCCCTCTGCCTACACCTGCTATACGAGTATGCGGAATCCAGCATGAAGCTAACAAAAAAAGAAGAATGGAAAAAAGAAAAAAAGAAGAGCGAATGGAGTGTCTTAACACTGGGTTCTCTGAATCACATTGATAAATACATGAATGAACAGCGTGAAAACACATATATATATATATATATATATATATATATATATATATATATATATAATACCTAAGAGTGCTAAAAAGCAGAATTTTGGCCATTTAATATATGTCAATGGTTACGTTTGAAGCACCTTGCTATGTGGAAAAAATTGTGAAGGTGAAAAAGGTTAAAGATTTCGATAAGCACAATTTGTTGAAGTCGAAGTAACTAATAATGACGGGCAAATAGAGATAAGACATGCACCGCCCAACAGTAGAATTACGTTGTTTTATTACTTTCAGAACGTTTTTGAAGGCAATTTTTTTTCTTTTTTTATTTAACTTCACGCTGTATCCTACATATAGCAGGGTAGGCAGAGGGAACCTGAGAACTTAGTGTTAAGACACTGCATTCTCTTTCAACAAATCCCTTCCCCACTTTCCGCCGAATTGAGGCATTGCGTGTTGAGTGGCGGAACTCAACGCCGCGCTTTGCCTTGTTACCAAATGAAAATACTAAATTTTACATTTCCTGGAGTGGGGATCGAACCCACAACCTGTCGCATTTACAGCAGCACGACAGGCGTTTATAGGTGTTGAAGATATAATAATAATAGAAAAAAAATATTTTTATATATATACATTTCCTCATTTAATATAATTTACAATTAATTAAAAAAAATACACACACACACAAAAATAAAACAAAGTCATCGACCTCACCACTCGCAGTCGGCTAAACATCGTTAAAGTATCTGTGTAAACAGCAATACCATCGATAGAACAGTCGGTGTCTTAGAGCCTCAGACGTACCAAATTAGTGGAGTGGAAACTGTAGACACGTGCCGCTTTCTCATGCTAACAGATAAAATAACTTTATATGTATGGAAAAATTATATTAATATGGTATTTTATATGCATTTTTTATAACTTTATGAATATATTAGATATCACTCCAGGATATGGAATTTTTCTTTTCTTGGGTTTGGTAACAAGGCAAAGCGCGGCGTTGAGTTCCGACACTCAACACGCAATGCCTCAATTCGGCGGAAAGTGGGGAACGGAGTGTCTTAATACTAGGTTCCCTCTGCCTACCCTGCTATATGCGGGATACAGCGTGAAGCTATGTATGTATGTATGTATGTTAGATATCGAGAACTTAGTGTTTAGACACTCTGTTCATCCATTCAATCCATCCATTTTACACTCAATATTGAGGAATTTTTTTTTTTAGCTTCACGCTGTATCCCGCACATAGCAGGGTAGGCAGAGTGAACCTAGTGTAAAAACTTCGTTCTCTCTTAACATTTCCGTTTCCCACTTTCCGCCGAGTTGAGGCATTGCGTGTTGAGTGGCGGAACTCAACGCCGCGCTTTGTCTTTGAGTTGTTGGCTTTTGAGGCATTTTGTCCGTGATTTTGTATTACCAGATTGTAAATAAATATTTAAATCTGTTTACTTATTTCCCGTTTGGGGATTTTAAAGTTATTTTTAGCCGACTTTTGAAAGGTTGTCAAATTGACTGTATTTTACTAATTGCATAACTTTTTACTGGGTTAATAAATTTTGATGATTCGTTTTTAGCTAGTGCTTCTGATTTGGTCTCATTCAAATTTAATTAAGATCTGATGGGTAGTTTTTGAGCTATTCGTAATAATTTTACTTTGTATTTCTAGCGCATTTCTTGATGTCAATTTTCTTATTTCTTTAAAATTATAGCTATTTTTGCTCTGCTACGACAAAACGAAGCGTTGTATTTCGTCTCAATGTCTTGATTTCAGGTAAAAACTGAAGAAAGGAGTGTCTTAACATTATGTTCTCTCCTCTTACCCTGCTATACATATTTTAGAAATATATGCCAAAAGTACTCATTTTAATTAAAAAATTGCACTAATAATAACATATTATACGAGTATAATATATTCTTATTCTGATTAACTTGCAAAAGCTTCACCTATCTTATATAAAGTGTAAGCTTTCTCAGAACATTGCGAGCGTCAGATCAAATTCTGTGGAAAATCTTCCCTCCAAGCGCAGTCATGTAGTTTTAATCAAAAAATGAAGTTAGTTTTTTATACCTTTTTATAATAATTTGTGACATTTTTCTCTTTGATAATATATGTATGTGCAATTTTTTATAAAATTACTAGCTGTATCCAGTGACTTTGTTTGCATGGACTATATTAAACCTAAAAGCCTCTATCTCTTTGTTCTTATAGGAATTTCGAGGAATCCTCTCTTAGTACTCCCTTACACTCCTTAAGGAACCTTTGACGTGCAGTTTTTGAATATTTGGCAAATACTCAAAAACTGCACGTCAAATCTTAACTAACTGGGAGTATATCAGAAGCAATATCTATCACATAAAAAATGAATCATCGAAATTGGTTCACCCAATAAAATGTCATGTGACGTTTTAATGCTGGCTATAGTCAGTAGTTTTGTTTATATTATTAGGATAATTAGTTTTAAAAAGATTAATGCAAAAGGTAGTGTCTCGCTCTACATGTTGATTCTAAAAATTTTTTTTCTTTTTGTACTTAACTACGAGTATATGCCATCGTGGACTGCTTGGCTGTAAACGGGAGTAGTTGCGGATTTGTTTCCGACTCAAAGAAATTATCATTTTCTTCCATTTTAATTAAAGATAAAAACCGTCTTTCAACAAGAAACGGAGAACGGAGTGTTTTAACACTAAACTCTCTCTAAATATCTTGCTATGTGGGAAACAGCGTGAAGTTATAAAAATGAACTATTATAGTTAGCTCTTATCTCTTGGCGACCGCCACAGGCGCTTGGTATGAAAAATCTGCATTCTACATTGTTTCAATCATAGGTAAATTGTGCGCTAAGCCAATTTTCATTTGGTATTTGCTTCAGTAATATATATGTAGTGAAAGTTACTCCATAGTGGTTTCTTCTAGAATTTTCGAACGAATTTATTGTTTTTCTTTTATAAAAAAATTAAAATAATATAGCAATATGGTCAAAGAGAATGTATTGTCAAGATAGTTCATATTTCAATCCTCGCCCTAATTCGATATTACTTGCTAAGGTGACGGAACTTAACGCCGGGTTTTGTCTTACCACGACTTAAAAATAGTTTTCAGCATTTCGGTATTTAATGTTCATAAATATGATCTAGTACCAGAACATTCCGTTGTCTACTTTACCATATATCCATAAGATAATGAGCATTGAGTAGTGGCTTTGTATTACCAGATCAAGAAAATAAATATATTTTAACTCGATATTTATTATTTAGACAGATTCAGTTTTTTATTATATATTTTTTTGGGTAGAGGAAACCTGAGAACCTAGTTTTAAGACACTCCATTTTCTTTTATCATTTCCATTCCCCATTTTCCACCGAATTGCGGGTTTACGTGCTGAGTGGTGGAACTCAAAATCGTTCTTTGCATTATTATCACTGTATCCCGCATATAGCAGGGTAGGCAGGGGGAACCTAGTGTTAAGACACTCCATTCCCCATTTTCCGTCGAATTGAGACAATGTATGCTGAGTGGTGGAACTCAACGCCGCGTTTCGCGTTTCGCCAAACTCAGAAAATGAAAATACTAGACTCTAACATTTCTTGGAATGGGAATCGAACTCACAACCTGTCGCGTTTGCGCTTGTGCCTCTGTACCACAACAAGCTTTACTTTTATTTAATATATTTTAAATTATATATCCAATTCTCTAGAATCTAATTATTTTCAACACACGAATATTATATTCACACGTGAACAAACAATATTATCATTTCCCTTACGTATCATAATAATTATAATGTCTCCAGCAATTAATAGAATATAGCATTGTTTCAGTAATTACGGCGTACGGTTTGACCCGTCACTGCCCCGCCTTTTGTTACGAGATTACAATAGGGCTTGGTATATATGTATAGATATAGTATGTGTGTAAGGTTGATATAATTTAACTGATTATTATTACTCTATTATGGTGCAGTGGAATAGTACATGAGATGAATGTAAGTTCGATTCTCAGTTAAGACAATAATTATATTTGACTGCTAATATTATAAATTCGAAAGTCAGTGAAAATAGATGGATGTTTGTGACTTTTTTAGGTAAAACAGTAACATTACTTAACTTAGATAGATAGATAGATAGATAGAAAAACTTTATTGCACACTTGAAATTATACATAAAGAAAAAATCTTAAATAATATAACAAATGCACAAAGGCGGCCTTATCACCAAAAGTGATCTCTTCCAGGCAACCTAACTGAAAGGATCTACAGATAAAAGCGGGCATAATGCGCTTAGCTTTACACTTTACCTCTAGCGGGGTAGTCAGAGAGAACGGAGCGCCAAACGCTACGGTCCCTACATACCTTCTTCGTCTCGTCCAAAGTCATTAACGTCTTCGTACATGCACTCCTGGGGGGTCCTCATGCTTGTTAAGTTTTTTAATATTACTTCAATATCAGAATAATATACAAGCTACTATTTATAAAGATTTGATGTAATTTGACTATGATACAAAGATATTATACATTTATTATTTATCTATCCAAACTAGTGTTGAAACCCCGTTGACGCGTTGATAACGCGTTGTCTTTAGGAATGCATATATCACTTTGCTTAAACATGGATGTCAAACCATGGTAGAGTGTGTAACATTTATTTTGATAATTTAATATACTTTTTATGCATACTCTATATAAACTATAAATATGCCAAATATCATGCTCGTCCGTCCGCATAATTTTCGTAAAAAGGAATACAACATTGGCTTCTCGTATTTATATATAGATAAATAACAAAAACTAATAAAAAAATTGGCATTTCAATTCATGACCAATTACACCAAACCTTGTTACGAGTCAATCAAAGAAAATTTTAACATATAAAATAGATATATCTGTACAGGAGCGGTGAAAAACGAGATCGTAAAAACGTTACTGAAATTCACCCCCTGAAGAATTAATTCCACTCCAAATATTTCAGATCATTCAGATTTCTCTTTACAACCCAAGTAGAGCCATAAAATGTCCCACAATTTTCACCGTAGCGAAGTAAAACGCCTTAAATTCATTTAATCACTATTATCTTGCCCAAAAACTAGGGGTTACCATAGTATTTGTTGTATTAGAAATGGCTTATGTGATATTAATAATCTAAATAAATTAAAATAATAAAAATAAATGAGTTTGGTAACTAGGCAAAGTACGGCGTTGAGTTCCGCCACTCAGCACGCAATGCCTCAATTCGGCGGAAAGAGGGGAACGGAGTGTCTTAACACTAGGTTCCCTCTGCCTACCCTGCTATATGCGGGATATAGCGTGAAGCTATGTATATATGTATGTAAAAATAAAAGATGATTATGATTTTAACAAAAAAAGAAAACCGATGTCAATAAAATGCACCAAAAACAAAATAATTAGGTATAACTCCAAAACTACTCGTCAGATGTTAACTTAATTTGAATAGAACCACACTAAAAGCAACAAGGGGAAGCTCTAGCTATTTATATGAATAAGTATCATCAAAATTCGTTAGCCCAAAATTGCCTGAGTAAATAGTTATTCGGTCAATGTTATAATAAAAAAATTACAGTCGAATTGATATCATTGATACCTCCTTCATTTTTAAAGGCGGTTAAAATACCAAAGTTGTCAAAGAAATATTTTGTTCAGTTTTTTATATACCACCTGCAAGTTGGTGACAAGACATTCCGTTACTCATTTTATTATATCGCGAGATTTAATTTTTTTTTTTTTTTATATGGATTGGATTACAACTACGGGCTCATACTTGCCCGAGACTTTTGTTTCTTTTTTTTTTTATTTTTTTTTTGTTAGATTTGCAGCATACTTAAATAGAACTACTTAATTATATCTTAATACTATGGTGAGATCCTCACCGACTGACTTTTTTTTTGTGTTAGTCAATTGTTATAAATATCCAGGACCAGCTTAGCGACAGTTATCAAGGCGTCGGCGGCGGCGACGTTTTTACTTTTTTCTCATATCGCTAAAATTTATTTACTTAGAATAAAATGATATTAGTGTCACTTCAAATAAATAACTGGAGTTCTAAATTGGTTGTGGGTACGATTCCCATTCGGCGAAATGATTATATTTAAAATGATTATCACTTCACCACCTTACACTCAGTATCTTGAATACGGGTAAGAGTGGAGAACGGAGAGAGAGAAGAGAGAGAGACATTAGATTCCCTTTGCCAAAGCGTGAAGCTAAATAAAATTAGTGTACAATATCACTTCCACTCTACAATATTCTATGACCGACCCGTTCGTTCCATGTAATCCGTATTAAGAGCCACAAGCCTTAATACCGCTTTTGTCCTGTTTGCCTGTTTCTTTCTTATCTGCCTGGAAAATTTGTCTAGGTGATGCCGTAAAACAGTCTAGCTTTAGCTTTGTTACACCGTTAGGAAATAGTGCTTTACTTATTTATACGAAACAATAATCTATCCTGCGACGCCTGTCATGGCGCAGAGGCACAAGCGTGCGACTGTAAACGCGACAGGTTGTGGGTTCGATTCCCACTCCAGGAAATGTAAAAGTTTAGTATTTTCATTTCCTGGGTTTCGTAATAAGGCAAAGCGCGGCGTTGAGTTCCGCCACGCAGCACGTAAAGCCTCGATTTGATGGAAAGTGGGGAACGGAGTGTCTTAACACTAGGTTCTCAGGTTCCCTCTGCTTCCCTGCTTTATGCAGGATGCAGCGTGAAGCTGAGAAAATCTATCTCTACTTCCTTATCCCTACTAATATTATAAATGTGAATGTAACTTTTTTTGTTACGCTTTCACGCCAAAACTTGGTAAACATATTCTTAGAGTATGAAAAAGGATATAGGATATATTTTATTTTACTTTGCTTTAAGGCGAACGTTTTTTAATATATCTAATAAATTCCTGATATAATTACTTGACAACAAAAGATATGTCATTCATTTTATATGCAGTTAGACGGCTGGACGGTTACATAGTTTTTTTATAATAATTTAATAATTCCCCTGTTGGAATATCAATTGATTTTATAGTTGGTCAACTGACTTCTTAAATTGTCAAGTTGTTTAATAGATTGTCAATTGATTATTATACAAAAACTAATCTTTTATAATTAGTATGTCTTTTGATTTTTACTATAAAATGGTTGCCGCCACTCATACTGTGTTCTTTACGTGTTAGAACGAGTCGAAAAGCAGTCTCTTCGAGTACTCTTTCTTTTCGGTGAAATATAATTAATTTATAAAACCGAATGACCGTTTTATTTACCCTAACCTCCTACATCCCCTTTCAAAACGCGGGCGAAGCCGTGATATATATATAGCTTAAAAACTAAATTGTAATATAAAAATACAATTTTTATTACACGAACAGTGATACGAACGCTTTGTTTTTAATTAAACAGTGTTAAACATTGGAAGCTTTGTACCGTTCTAAGTGGCAGATAGTCGTACCTTCTCGTACACCAGACATTTATTTAAACTGCACTTCCTTCTATTGTTTGTTTTTTTTTAAATTTGTTTTGGAGTAATGAAATAAAAAAATATACATACAAATATAATATTAGCTCACTTCAACACTTAATGTTTCAAAATTCGATGTAAAGTGAAGAGTGGAGTGTCTTAACACTAAGTTCTCCTTTCTGCAAAAAGACGAAAAATTTAGTTGGAAGTAAATTATAATGATATCTGTAACATGCAATTGTTTTAAGTAAAAGTATTGTAATGAAATTATAAGACAATGCAAAAATATTTATGAATCACAAGTTGCCCGCGGCGTTAAGTTCCGCCATTTAACACGCAAATATCTTGAATTCGGGCGAAAAGCTATGGAGTATCTTTTCACCAGGTTCACTCTGACCCTGGTATGCTGTATAATGTTTAAAGCTTCTCTAAGTATATATATGTACTTGATTAGCATTCCCCAATCTGGAATGGAACTCAAAACCACTTCATACAGTCAGGTACTTTTCAACTGTGCTACTAGGGCGTATACGTTTATACATAGATTTTTTAATGATTTTTTTTATTTAGATTTTTTGAGCTTCACGCTGTATCCCGCAAATATCAGGATAGGCAGAGGGAACCTGAGACCCTAGTGTTAAGACACTCCTTTCTCTTTCAACAATCCCGTTCCCCACTTTCCGCTGAATTAAGGCATTACGTGCTGAGTTGCAGAACTCAACGCCGCGCTTTGCGTTGTTGCCAAACCCAGGAATTGAAAATATTGAACTTTTACATTTCCTGGAATGGGAATCGAACCCACAACCTGTCGCGTTTACAGTCGCACGCTTGTGCCTCTGCGCCACGACAGGCATTTATACATAGAGTACAGTATTTAAAGCAGTATAATCACAGGGGCAGTGGACGCCAGAGTACTGAAAGAGAAATTGCCACGATTAATAATAAAGCAACGCTGTAATGCCATATTTTTCACCATTATACACTCATTAAAAGACAGATGGAATGGAAAAGGGAGATTGCTTAAGGAACTAACTATATCTAGTAGATGGATAAATGTTTGTTACTTTTTCACGCAAAAGCTGCTAAACTATATCTCATGATAATTTAAATATACTCGTACATAAACTATGGCAGATGATATATGAATACAATTATTACGAATAACTCAAAAATTACTTATTAGATCTTAATTACATTTAAATGGGACCTTATGAGAAGCACTAGCAATCATATAAAAAAAAGAATCATAAAAATTGATACAAACACATAAAAATAATATACATAAAAAATACAGCTAAAACTTTAATTTGTTAACTTATTCACGCCTGGTACCAGAATATGACATACATATTATATGAAAATTAAGTACAAGTTTTTGGCTTCTTTGTCTTCCTAGAGTATATGAGAATCGAACGTACAACCCATCGCGTTTACAATCAAACGCTGTCCCACTGTGCCATGATGGACTCGATATAAACTACAAAAATCCTAATTTTTTTCAATATTTCTTTAGAGAAAATGAATTAGCATATTAGCTTACATACTCTACAATAACAAAATGAAGTTAAAAATAATATTTATACTAAATTTATTCTAATATATGCCTACAACTTGCTTTCATCATGTTTTTAGGTTTATACTAGCTGTTACCCGCAGCTTCGCGTGGACAATGGTATTTCATACTATACTATAGTGTATATGCGTTAATTTGGAGGCTTTGAAGTAGATGAATTATTAATTTTTTTGACAAACAATAACATTAGCCTAAATATATATTTTTTTAATAAGAGGTATCCTTTTTAATATTTCTAAGAATATGTGCACAAAGTTTGATTATAATCGGTTGAGTAGTTTTGGCGTGAAAGCGTAACAAACAAACTTACATACTTATTTTAGTAGGGACAATCCGTAAATGTAGGTGTGAGTGCCGTTTTAAAAGTAAACAGCTATAATAAATATTAATTATCTGTTTTTCCTATAAGATTCCGAAATCACTCCTTTTTAACCTACTTCAAAAAAAGAAGTAATCAATTTTTGTGTGCGTGTGCGTGTGCGTGTGTGTGTGTGTGTGTGTGTGCGCGTGTGAGTGTGCATAACTTACTACTCGGTGAACCAATTATTATATTTTTTATAATACCTAGTGATATATGACACCTAGTGTTTCTCATATGATCCCATTTAAATTTAGTTAAGATCTGTCAAGTCAATTTTATTTTTTTGTTAATGCACGCAACGACTATTACTATATTACATTACAATCACTTGCCTACACGAATAGCTTTTTTATATAATATAAAACCACGACTTAAAAAAAACAATTGTAATAAATATAAAAAAATATATATAATTTGCCGTGCAACAATGAAACGTAAGGCCATAGTTTGGAGCGAACTCTTCACGAAAATTACTGTCTTGATTGCTCGTAAGATAAATTATTCTAGTCTGAAGGCATTTCAATGAGATAAAACTCCTGGAAATGACTAGTACTACATAAATAGGTAGGTTTCCATAGTAACCATTTATTTACCGTAGATATAAATGAATATGAGTATGCTTGTACATTTTTTTTATTTCCCCGTCAAGTTAAGTCAAGGCGCGGCGTTGAGTTCCGCCACTTGAAACGCAGTCTCGAATTCTAGTGGAAAGTGGAAGCACAGAACAAAGTGTTTTTACCATATCTGTTTATCAAAATCAAAGAAATCTTGACTGGCAGATAAAGAAAAGTACACAATTTACTAACTTCACGCTGTATCCCGCATATAACAGTGTAGGCAGAGGGAACCTGCAAACCTTGTGTTATGACACTCCGTTCCCCATTTTCCGCCGAATCGAGGCATTGTATTGATTAAATTTACTAAATTTAATCAATTATATGATTTGAGAACAAAATAAATGAAAAACCGTTAAAGCTATTGTGGTGTAGTGGAACAACGTCTGATTTCAGTCAAGATAGGTACTGGGTTAAATTTCACCATCTACCAGGTGGAAAGAACGGAGTGTCTTTACACTACACTATCTCTCTTTAAAAAAAAGAAAAAAATATATAAAAAGCCACTTCCATACATTCAACATCACCTCCCTCCGGTTATAAATGTTAGGCGACTAAAAAGGTGTCGCGCACCGCGTCTGCGTCCCACTGATAAATGTACTAGAGCCGGTGGTCTACAATCTATCTATATTAATATTTATACCTCGCTAAGATAAAACGTGACGTCTCCTCAGTCACTGGATAATATTTTGTGCTTTGGTAATATTTTATAAATATATGTAAGTTAAAATTATTAATTTTATAGTAATATTAGTAAGAAAGAGCTTTTACGTTCTCGTCCACATAAACTCTGTTTTCAATGTACATACATACATACATAGCTTCACGCTGTATCCCGCATATAGCAGGGTAGGCAGAGGGAACCTAGTGTTAAGACACTCCGTTTCCCACTTTCTGCCGAATTGAGGCATTGCGTGCGGAGCAGCGGAACTCAACGCCGTGCTTTGCCTAGTTACCAAACCCAGGAAATGAAAAATTTAATTTCCTGGAGTGAGAATCGAACCCACAACCTGTCGCGTTTACAGTCGCACGCTTGTGCGAGATATGTATGTTTATGTATTTTTTTTTAGCTTCACGCTGTACATATTTTATAGATATACATTTTGTCACACATTGTAGGGCACTAAGGGAAAACAAAGAATTATGAAAATTGTTTCACCCTGTAAAAAGTTGTATGGTAACACACATAAAAAAACATATTCGAATTGAGAACCTTCCTTTATTCTTTTTTTTTTAACTTCACGTTGTATCCCGCATATAGCAGGGTAGGCAGAGAGAACCAGATAACCTAGTGTTAAGACACTCCATTCTCTTTCAACAATTCCGTTCCCCACTTTCCGCCGAATTGAGGCATTACGTGTTGAGTGGCAGAACACAACGCCGCGCTTTGCCTTATTACCAAACCCTAGAAATGAAAATACTAAATTTTACATTTCCTGGAGTGGGAATCGAACCCACAACCTGTCGCATTTACAGTCGCACGCTTGCCTCTGCGCCACGACAGGCGATAATAAAAAAAAAAACTCAATTAATATAGCGAAATCCAATAATGAACACTGAACACTGAACACTACGTACCGTCCAAACTAAAGTAACTTGTAATGTAAATCAGATGCATGCATACAGGATTCCGGTTCAAAGCCAGTAAATTGCTTTGCCTGATCTAAATATTGACTTGACGCTCCCCAGAGGTGTCAGCGGACCGCATATAATCATAGCGCAGTTGTATACTTATGTGGTGGTTGGATTAGTTGCTTATCATTTTCATATTAGTTATTCTAAAGCCATGGTTGTAGGTTCGAATCCCATTCAGGGGAATTATTTCATTTAAATAATTTAACTCCCTTCGTTCACTTTTATTGAATCAGAAACTTACGCCGATCATTTTTCAAAGAAGAAGTTTTTATCTGAACTTATCTGAAGGAGTTTCTACAATTTTTGTTTGTCTGTCTGTTTGTTCCGGCTAATCTCTGAAATAGCTGGACTGATTTTGACGAGACTTTAATGGCAGATAGCTGATATAACAAAGAGTAACTTAAGCTATTTTTATTTTAAAAAATCTGTAATCATAACTTTAACACAATATAATTTTTTTAATAAATTCCGTGCGGACTAAATCGCAGGCAAAACTAGTATTGTATAAATAAGAAAACTTACACAGGCATGCAATGATCTTTGGAATTCAGACAGACAGTAACAGCTTTTCTGTACATTTTTAAACGAAACTGCAATAAAATTCTTAAGTGTTATTGAAAATTTAAATATTCTTTATGTATTTAGAGATCATCGCAGCGCAGTGGCACAGCGTGTGACTGTTAACGCAAGTGGTTGTGGGTTCGATTTCCACTCAGGGAAATGATTATATATTTACATAAAAAAAACAGCTAAGGTTATTGCGGCGATTCTTCTCAGGGCTAAGGTATCGGTGATAAAATATTTGACCTCCAAAAAGTTAAACATATAGCGTATTTTGAATAAAATTATTTGATTTTGACATTACTTTCATTTCCCCTCTCTTCTAAGACGAAACACGGCGTTGAGTTCCGCCACTTAATACGCAATCTCTGGCCTTTTTATTCTGATTGATTGATTCTTGAAATACAACTAAAATAAAACTTTAAAGTATCTTTTTTCTTTATTTTTTAGACCATTTGTGATTATTTTAAAATACGAGTATATCTTTTCATTAAAACATTTAAAAACCTTATCAAAACAATATTAAATGGAATTATACCAATTCGTATACTATTATCTGTTTTGAACAAGTATAAGGTTTTTAATTCTTTTTTTCTTAATCGTCATATTTTCCTTTTTAGGTTTTTTTTAAAGTTCTAGTTTAAAGCTAATAAAATGAGGATATCATTAACAATCTTGAATTAACAGGTTGATAAGTCGTACTGCATATACTTTTTAGCTTCTCGCTGTATTCCGCATATAGCAGGTTAGGTAGAGGGAACCTGAGAACCTAGTGTTAAGACATTTCGTTCTCTTGGGATCCCGTTCTCCACTTTACGCCGAATTGACGCATATACAATTTTTTTTTTAATTTATATGGTGAATACGTGACTAAACCGAAAAAAAACAAATCATATACTTTTTAGCTTAATTAATCCCTTGAAAAACATGTGAAATGTTGAAAAAAACACAAAACACTGTGGTGGCGCAGAGGCACAAGCGTGCGACTGCAAACACGACAGGTTGTGGGTTCGATTCCCACTCCAGGAAATGTTAGTATTTTCATTTCCTGGGCTTAGTAACAAGGCAAAGCGCGGCGTTGAGTTCCGCCACTCAACACGCAATGCCTCAATTTGGCGGAAAGTGGGGAACGGAATTGTTGTAAGAGAACGGAGTGTCTTAACACTAGGTTCTCAGATTCCCTCTGCCTACCCCGCTATATGCGGGATACAGCGTGAAGTTAAAAAAAAACATGTATTGTTTAACTTATTCGCTCCAGGTACCGATTTAACACAAGAAAAAAAAAACACAGATTCAACTCTAAATATTTATTAATAAACAACAAATTACAAACAAAATAACATAAAAACTAACATAATATAAACAATTATTTTAATGAGTATTACAATAGATGAGATCAATTTACTAGAGTTTCATTAAAGTACCTAGAAATTCTTGATGCTAGGAATTTCAATTCAAGCAATCTTTCTCTATACCGCCTTACTTTTATATACTGTTCTAACATTAAAGTAGAATGTAAAATCGAATTATTTTATGGAGGTAACAAGTTCGATATCGAATAGTGAATTTTATGATCCAAAGAAAATCCAGTGGATAAACACTCCTTTCGCTTTCCGGCTTAATTAAAAAATAAAAAATCGAAAACCTTAATATATTTCATACAAAAACATAAATATGTATATATTATAAATAAATAACAAATTCAAAAATGGCTAAAAAATGTTCTTTTACAATACAATTTCATTTAAGCAAAGCAAATATAATATCATTTTGTATTTGTAAAGCGTCTAATAAATAAATAAATAAGTGTCTACCGCCTGTCGTGGCGCAGAGGCACAAGCGTGCGACTGTTAACGTGACAAGTTGTGGGTTCGATTCCCACTCCAGGGAATTGAATTTTTCATTTCCTGGGTTTGGTAACAAGGTAAAGCGCGGCGTTGAGTTCCGCCACCCAGCACACAATACCTCAATTCGGCGGAAAGTGGGGAACGGAGTGTCTTAACACTAGGTTCCCTCTGCCTACCTTATATGTGAGATATAGCGTGAAGCTATTTTAAATCTTGTATGTTCTGGGTTCAATTCCTGCTAGAAAAAGTTTCTTTTTTTGAAAATGAAATTATGCCAGCGTAATAACGCTCTATTGAGCAGTAAATGCAATTCGTAATGAAGATTGCGAGAAATGTAAATCTGTCGGTTTAATACTAATACTAATAGCCAGTTATTAACATAAAGTCAGTTCATATTTGGAAAGTTTAAATACAGAGGAAATTCGTACTATTTTACACTAATTTCAAATTTAAGCTACTAAATTGAAGCAGAGAGAACCCAGTATAAACACTCCTTTCTCCACGTTCTAGAGATTGGCTGTTGAATGGCGGAACTTAACGCCGCATGTTATCTTATCAGAGTGAAAAAAATAAATAATTATAAATATTACCTTTCTTCTGAGTGGTGATCGAACCCACAACCGATCATGTTTACAGTCAACCGTTATTTTTCTGCGCCACAATCGCCTTTATTTCTAATTTACTTACCGACTTCAAACAAAGGAAGAGGCTATGAATTCAACATTGTTTTTTATATGTGCCGAATATTTTTTTAATTAATTTACTATTTTTTATTTATATAGCAGCTAGCTAGTACTTCTGACGTAGCCCTATTGAAATATAGTTAATTTAAATTGGTTTTCATACTAATTTACAACATCAAATTTTAGCATATTCATATTATAAAAATTATAACAAACAGCTAAAATAGTATAAAAACCTATAAATAACAATAAAAGCTCATAAAAATAACATAACTAAATAAACTAATTCAAAACCCAAGATTCGTAGGTAGGTATAATATACTTTATAGCACTGTCTTCTATCATATCAAATACGTTCTCTCTAGTGGTTGTTGTTCTTTATTTTATAAACCATCTTACAAAAAAGAGGATGATGTCAATTCAACTATTTTTTTTGTTACTTCAAAATTTTTTTACTAGGTAAAACCAATATTGATGATTTTTTAATTATTTGACAGCTAGTGCTTCTAATGTGGTTCCATTTAAATTTAGATAAGATTTAACAAATTTTTGAGTTATTCGTAATAATTTAGTACATTCTATGTGTAATCGGTTTTCTTTTCAATAAAATTTTAATTATCATCTAATTTATCACTGCAAATTTCAAAATATTAATTATAACAAAGCTATAACTAAAACAGCATAAATAACAATAAAAAGCCATAAAAACAACATAACTAAGTAAACTAATTCAAAACGCAAGATTCGTATGTGGGTATCATATACTTTATGTTGATGAAGGCATCTGGTCCGCCATAGCGCTCTAATATTTGCAACGTGTCCTCTATCATATCAGCTACGTTCTCACCTCTGGTTGTTGTATGATCGATACCGGAACCCATGTTACCTGTGGAAAAAAAATATAATTAAATGGGGAACGGAGTGTCTTAACACTATTAGAAGTAGGTTCGATTAGCATTCAGAGTAATGACATTTTTTTTTTTTAACTTCACGCTGTATCCCACATATAGCAGGGCAGGCAGAGGGAACCTGAGAACCTATTATTAAGACACTCCGTTCTCTTATAAGAATTCCATTCCCCACTTTCACTTTCACCAGATTGAGGCATTGCGTGCCGAGTGGCGGAACTCAACGCCACGCTTTGCCTTGTTACCAAACCCAGGAAATTAAAATACTAAATATTTACATTTCTTGGAGTGGGAATCGAACTCACAACCTGTCGCGTTTACAGTCACACGCTTGCTCCTCTAATAAATAATAAAATAAAAATTTGGATATATACGAGTATATATTTTTATAACGATTTTTTCATATTTTAATTACTTAAAACTAGATTCATAAGCTAAACCCATTATTGAAAGACTATTCATCCATATCCATTCCTATCTATCAATCAAAACGTTGCGTATTGACCGACGGAACTCCACACTTACTAGAAAAATAATCATCCCCCAAGTAGAAATCGAACCGACAACCACCGTCTGTTCCACAACTATACTTGCAGTGTAATTTTCTAAACATTAACAAACAAACAGACGTTGACAACCAAAACCTCGACCACAACTATTTGACACGACGAGAAATGAGAAGGCGTGAAATACGGTCACCTTGGCGTGGCTTGACGCATTTCTGCCTAAGCTTGTAAATTAGCTTTTGCTTAGTATTGTTTTTTTATGCAGTCGAGTTTTTTACAGTTACTGGAGAAATTGGTTACCTTAGCAACATCTATGTCACCTATACATATCTACATATAGATATATATATACATATAGATATATATATACATATATATATACATATCTCATAAAAGTCGAGAACGGAGTCGAACACTAGATTCTTTCTACTCTACTGTATATGGACAATAATTGAAGCCAATAAATAATATTTCAAACATAGCTTAAAAAGAAAAGTTTTCAAATTTCCTTTAAATATGTGAAGGAAAAATTTCGGATCCCTTTTTTACGAAAATTACGCAGACGGAGGAGCATGAAACTCGGCACACTTATAGTTTATATAGCGAAGGAGTTCACAATAATTATATTTTCTAAAAATAATGCATAACATATATATTAAATTAATATAATAAATTTTACATGCACTACCATTACAATACCATTTGACATCCATATTTATATATTTATATGTTTATATATTTATACCTCCTCCTCCTTTGAAATACTTTAAAAAGAGAGATTGATCACTAATTGCTCTATATAGACAATAGGTCTACGTTGATGCCTTAATAACGCGTTGCCTAGCAACGTATATGTCACTTTTAAACGTAGATGTCAAGCCATGGTAATGTGTGTAACATTTATTTTATTAATTTAATATATTTTTTGTGCAGTATTTTAAAAATATATTATGATTCTGCACTCCTTAGTTACATAAACTATAAGTGTGCCAAGTTTCATACTCCTCCGTCAGCGTAATTTTCGTAAAAAGGGGTACAAAGTTTTTAATTCACGTATTAATATATAGACATACAAAAAAAACAGGTAACACAACAAACAACATACTATATCACCTTTCAAAATCCATACACGTCACATCAATCATGCGTAGTATCATATTGACGCCTATCATATATTGTTACCCCTAATAGACTCGTCGAGTACATTAATTATGTCGGTACAAGGTACGTCACCCGACCGCGTGGCATTCTGTACATTCCTAATGTTACCTTGCTTAGTTAACTTGCTGTGAATTTTGTGTTTAATTTTGAGCTAGAGGCTCAAGCGTACGTAAACGCGACAGGTCGTGGGTTCGATTCCCAATCCGGGGAATGAAAATATTAATTATAAATAATATTTAGTATTTTAATTTCCTTGCTCTGGTAACAAGACAAAGTACAGCGTTGAGTTCCGCTCATAAGAGAATGGAATATTTTAACACTAGGTTCCCAGGTTCCTGGGACCTTGTTGTGTGCAGTATCCAACGTGGAGCTAAAAAAGGGGCTTGTTGACATTTTGGCTTTCAAAAAAACAGAGTGTATTAACACTACAAGTTCTGCTGAACATTATATATAATTTATATGGTAAGTATTCTTACTTATATAAGCCAGAATATAAAGGTCAGCCGGTGTATAAAGGTCCAACCTGGACGAAAATATTATAAAAAATCATGGTATAGGATATCAAGTTTCTGTCAACCTTGTTGTTTAGCACTCAATTTTTTTTTGCTCAATCTTATCTGTTTTTTACTCCGCCACTAATTTATTATAATTTACAAAAGATAAGCCGATAGAAAGCGTGTTACATGAACGCTTAACCATTGGTAGGTATATTTCTGTCTATGTGAACTTTACAAAGCTCAACACGACTGCGTTAGAACAGTCATAAATAGATATCGTCTATCAGCCTACGCAGATACAAATATATCCACATACATAGGTTCTATTAGCGCTTGTTTTATTTCTTTTATGTTAACCCTTACTAAAATTAGACTATTTTCAACCGACTTTAAAAAAGGAAGTTCTCAATTTATATTTCTATTTTTTATGTGTGTTACGTAACTTTCTAGAGAACCAATTTTGATAATACTTGTTTGTATGATAGCTTGTGCTTCTGATTTGTTTCCATTTAAATGAAGTTAAGATTTAACGCTTAGTTTTTGAATTATTTGTAATAATGTTACTTTTTAGTGTAGTTATTTGAAGTCAGCTTTTTTTGTTAAAATTTATATTATCTTTTCATACCCATCTGTCAAATTTACATCTCTTAATTATCTTTACAGCAAAATAATGGTTTTTCATACAATATATTTAATATATATAAAAGCATTTGCACGCTTTATTCGGCATAGCAGGGTAGTCAGAGGGAACCTAACATCAAGACACTCCTCCACTCTTAGCCCAAATTCAAAACATCGCATATTGATAAACGTAACTCAAGGCCGCGTTTAGTCTTACCAGAACAAGAAAATGACAATATAAACATAATTATTTTTCTAAATATATACTTTCATTTAAAAAACAGTTTACAAAGTATGAAATTCCATAACAAAAATGCACCGATACAAAATATTCTGCAAGATTGTGCTTATTCCTTCTAAAAATAAGAGAATTGTATCATTTGATAGCGTTGTCGCGAACAGTTGTTAAGGGAAGCGACGTGATATTGAGACGACCTTAGCTTCCCAAGTCTAGAACTATTTGTAAAACTGAAATAAATATATCTATTGAAAAATAGAGGTATATAAGTACTAAGTTACTTTAAACAAAAAGGATAGTTGTGTCTCTATAGCACATGCGTATGACTATAAACGTGAGAGGTTATGGATTCGATTTCCCCTCCAGGAAATTAAAGAATTAAATATTAATTTAAAGAATTAATCCCGCGGTTGTAACCTTGTGGTATGTTTTGTTAGGTGGTAGGAGGTTCGTCCTCCGACTGGCTCGCGACCACTATCATGTCAAAGA
>JAKGSA010000822.1:154797-183241 GCA_033558755.1 Philaethria dido | reverse complement strand
CAACGTCGGCAATATCTGTCTATAGTAAGGCACTAGAGCCTCACCGACCCGGTCGCAGCCAGTCACCAACATTTGTATGCACTTTAGCGCGTGGCACAGCACTGATGGTCGCTTTGTTGCTAGCGCGTCTGTGAACAACGTTACGAGTATTGTGTACTATTGAAATGAAAATATATTAAATTTTAAGTTTCAAATGGTGTTTTTTTTTTCTTTTCTTTAACTTCACGCTGTAACCCGCATATAGCAGGGTAGGCAGAGGGAACCAGAGAACCTAGTGTTAAGACACTCCATTCTCTTTCAACAATTCCGTTCCCCACTTTCCGCCGAATTGAGTCATTGCGTGTTGAGTGGCGGAACTCAACGCCGCGCTTTGCCTTGTCACCAAACCCAAGAAATGAAAATACTAAATTTTACATTTCCTGGACTGGGAATCGAACCCACAACCTGTCGCGTTAAAAATGGTGTTATTTTGTAAAAATTTTAGTAGTAGTAACAGTGGAACTCAACGCCGCGCGTTGTGTCATCAGAATGAGGATTTAAATATCATTATTACCACGAGTAGGAATCAAATCTGTAACTATCGCGCTTACAACGATATTATTATTATTTTTAGCTTCAAGCTATACCCTGTACATAGCAGGGTAGGCAAAAGAGACCAGAGAACCTAGTGTTAAGACACTTCGTTCTCTTTTAACATTTCCGTTCCCCACTTTCCGCTGAATTCAGGCATTGCGTGCTGAGTGCTGGGACTATATATTATTTAATATTTTCATTTCCTGGTGTAGAAATCGAACCCACAATCTGTCACGTTGACAATGGAATGACTAAAGTTAAATGATTTTTATTTATAATAATCTTACATAAAAACAAAACTGAAAAATTCAGAACCTCCTTTTTAGGAAGTAGGTAAAAAACAAATCATTCAACCGAAATTAAAGAAGCCTAATTCTTTTAAATTCAGTACAAATTCAGATTTGCTAGACGAATTTTCGAGCGTAACACGACACTCCCCACGCGGAGCTATCCTAATATAATAAAACATCATCTAATTTTGAGATTAAAAGTAAACCGATGCCTCCATATTAAGTTTCAACAAAATCTATTATATTCGAAATCGTATTTTTTAAGAGATAAATTAAATTTTTGTGCGTTGTTTTTGAGGGTAGTTGGTATATTTTTGTTTATTTTTCACGCTTTTCTTCGTAAAGTACCCTACTTTAAAAGGTAGAGAAAAAACTAGAGAATCTAGTGGCAAGATACCCGTTGCGAGGGGTGAAAATTTTAATTAGGTAAGCCGGTAAATTTAGAGAAACCGGTATATATTTAGGGAAGCCAGTATTTTTTAAACAGTTTTTTTTCAACCGATGGGGAAGAAAGGTTCTCGAGTGGCGACCACGAACCGGAAGGCGTAGCGTGGGACGGCCCCCTACTAGATGGACCGACGACCTAGTCCAAATTGCGGGAAAGCGCTGGATGCAGGAGGCATCCAGTCGTGCTACATGGCGATCTATGGGGGAGGCCTATGTCCAGCAGTGGACGTCTTCTGGCTGACGACGACGACGAGTATTTTTTATAGAAGCAGGTATAGGATATAACGTTATTTAGTAATTTCACTATCGAATTTTGGTGACGATACAGGTCCATTTTCCTGGCGACCTGTTTTTGTTTTTGTTTAGGTCTCATATTTGTACTTTAAAAGTTTCGCTCCCAAATTATTCCAGAAAAATTGTTGTAAGTTACAGAAGGTAAGCCGGTGGGAATCGTATTGTATGGACGCCTCGCCACTGCAAGACACTCTGTTCTCCACTTTTCTTTCGAAATTAAAGCATTGCATGTTGAAAAACGGAACTTAACAGCAGGAAATGAAAATAATTTCAATATAATCATTTCCCCGAGTGGGAATCGAACCCAAAACTATCGCGTTTACAGTCAGATGCTGTTATTATACTTACTTTTAATAGGAATTATCAGTTGAGGCACAACAGGCAGGACTTTATAAGAGCCTTTGGTGACCAGATCATGTATGCCGTGTTCAACGATGAAGTTAAACGGATAAGTCCCTTCTGCCAGTCCGTCGAAAAACATTGGCAGGTAGTGATGGAAGTCCAGTTTTTCTATTGGCACCTAAAAAAAAAAAAAAATATCGTAAAAAAAAAAACAAAGAATTTTGAGTTTTAAACTGAATATTTACATAGCGTATGTGTATGTTTAACTCAGTCTGAAATATATAATGCTATGCTTAAAGAGTATTAACTCGTGAAACAGCGTATGATTGTAAATGCCAGCCTGCATGGTTGTGGGTTTAGATTCCATTCAGAGGAATGATGATAGTTAATTAATATTTTTTGTTTAGCTTCACGCTGTATCCCGCATATAGCAGGGTTGGCAGAGGGAACCCGAGAACCTAGTGTTGAGACAATCCGTTCTCTTTTAACAATTCTGTTCCCCACTTAATTTACTTTTATTTATTTATATATTTATTCACCATTCTCTGGCAAAAGAATGCTTGGCGTGGCGTACTAATAATTAACACCCAGTGTCTCAAATACGGGCGGAAAGCGGAGAACGGAGTGTCTCGACACTAGTATTTTTTACCCACTCTACTATGAGACAAAAGACATGAATTTAAAGAAAGAACAAGCATATTCTAGATATAATTTAGACAACTCCAAGATACAATTTCTTAATGTCACAAAATGAACGAAATAAAGAGAACAGAGTGACATAATTCAATTTATTTCCGACCATTAAAAATAAAATAGATATTTTGTTGAAAAAATTCAAGTATTCATTGACTTTATAAGTGTACTTTATATTCATTTCATTATAATTAGTTCTATCTAATGGATTTGTATGACCTTCGTACGAAAACTTTATTGAAATTCATTTGAAATTTAAGAACACTAGAATTAAAGTTTATTTATGAAATACATTATGAAAGCGCTACAAATTATGAATTTATTTCATATATATTTTTTTCAGCTTCAAGCTTTTTCTCGTATAACAGATCATATCATATTTATTAAATATATATAAATATGTACAAAAGGCGGGCTTAACTCTAACTAGTATTCCCTATCAATCAATTTTCTTTATATAGGAAACTACCTTTTTGCCCGCGACTTCACCGGCGTGGAACTCGGTTATATCACGCGACATGGTAAGGAGTAGCCTATAGTCTTTCCGAAGGGTTAGACTATTTGTCAAAATTGGTTAAATGGTTTAGATGTGAAAGTTGTAAACAGTTGAACAATTTTACATGATTTTATGTTTGACAATAAGGAACTTCCATGCAAACTTGTATCCCCTATTTCAACCTCTTCTACCCTTTTTTTCACCATAAAAAGTATCCTATGTCCTTTCCCAAGTTCAGTGCTATGTTTATACCGAATTTCATCAAAATCGGTTGAGTGGTTTAGGGGTGAAAGCGTAAAAGACAGACAGACAGACAGACAGACATACTTTCACATTTATAATATTAGTAAGGATAAATATATAGGTGCGTAAAAGCAAATTTATAATGATATATGTCTATATATAATATAAATATAACATAAATAAATATATACATACAAATATAATTATATTAGGATTTTTTAAGAAATTCAATCATATTATAATTAAAGAAAACATAGAGTCAAGGCACTACGTTCTTTTTTAACCGAAATCAAAATATTAAGTGTTGAATAGCATTACTCAATATTAGAAATGAGAAAATTTGTTAAGATGTATGGACGTTTTTAGTCTTTGACGCAAAAAACTGAACAGATCTAGATGAAACTAAGCAGTAAAATAATGCCTGTCGTGGCGCAGAGGCACAAGCTTGCGACTTTACAAGCGTGTGTTTACACACGACAGGTTGTGGGTTCGATTCCCACTTCAGGAAATGTTAGTATTTTCATTTCCTGGGCTTAGTAACAAGGCAAAGCGCGGCGTTGAGTCCGCCCCTCAACACGCAATGCCTCAATTTGGCGGAAAGAGGGGAAAGGAATTGTTGTAAGAGAACGGAGTGTCTTAACACTAGGTTCTCAGGTTCCCTCTACCTACCCTGCTATATGTGGGATACAGCGTGAAGTTAAAAAAAAACATATAGCTTTTATCTTATGACGTACAAGTATATAATAGGAATATAATTAAACAATGCATATATTATATTAGATAACAATTACCATACATTTATACATACAAAATCAAAATACCTATAACAATTTCATGGAAACACAATAAATCGACACATCACATTATAACTACATGAACAGTTACCTTCCATGCGAGCCGTTTTCCGCTCGTAGTAAACTCAATAGAGACCGGAAACTCTCCCCTTTGATAGCATCTTCTGAACATTGTCGGCTTTGAGGGCAAAGGATCGAATACACCGCACTTAGGTGGAGGCAGGACTCTAGTATCCTTCTGCATAGCCTGTATAGTAAAAGCTGGTACAATTCGGCATTTTTTCACTTTACTATAAGTATAGTTCGGACTAGGCTTTTTAAGGGAGCTTCGGAATTCCTTCCCGCACACATTAGGGCACGGCGGTAACAATACCATTTTTGAATCAAAAAATCATACTAAATCGGATGATAAAATGTTGACAGAAGTAATAAAATGAGAAAGTAAATTTGTTCGACCAAGCCTCGTTGTGATTGTTTATTTTGCAACATGATCGTTGCCGGGCAACCGGGTATCGATTGATTGCCGACAGCGCCGCCGCACGGCACCAACTCGTGTTAGGACGTGGACACACGGTTCTAAGTAATTTGTTCTTTCGTATTATAATAAAAAAATATATATTTTTGAAGTGGAATTCCTTTTAATTTTTTTGTGATTTGAAACTCAGTGCAATGAAAAAGTGACAGTTATAATTAAAAATTTAACAGAAAAGAAACCTTTGACTTAAAATAAAATGTACGAAAAAGTTAAATTATTAGGAGTAACTTTAAATTTGCTCGTCAGTACTTAATTAAATTAAAATGGAACCTCATCAGAAGCACTATCTATCATATAAAAAAGTGTCATCAAAATTGGTTCATCCAGTAAAAAGTTATGCAGTATACACATAAAAAGAGACAAACACATACGCTTATATGATTTTTTGAGTGATATTTGTGGAGCACTCTTTTACTCACTTCATTACTTGTAATTTCATGAATATATGTAAAATATAAAATAATAATAAAATATTTTTAACGTTTTTACAAAATTGTAGTAAATAAATACCTAATTACACCAAAGTTTTGTCGAGTGCGATATGCACACATATGTATGTTTTTTTTTTTTAATTTTAATATTTTAAAATGTAGCTCACACATTTAGGAAGCAAAAACATTTTTTAGAAACTTATAAAAAATTGAATACAATGCTTCGACCCCGCGCCTTTTGAAAACCGTCCCAGCGCTCTGACCGCTAAGACATACGTTCTTATCCATTCCATACTGAGCAGCGGAACCCAACGCCGCGCTTTCTCTATATGCCAGAGCGAAACATATAACTTAACACAACTATTTTACTAATAACATAATAATCGATCATAAAACAAAATTTACGTTCAATAAAATCATAAAAATGTCACCGCGTGAACTCTCAACCTTACGTTCGGACGCCGCGAAATTATATTAGCTAAGGAAAATTTTATTACATTTTAATATAAGGTATCTCACAATATCGTCAGTAGCAAAAGTGCCACGAATTTTGATGGCTTCTACGTGCACGTAGAACACGGGAGTATTTCTTTTGATAAGTTTCAATCGAAATTTATGATCTACCAAATATATGGGCTGATGGATTCTTTCTTTATTACATGGAGAAATTTCTTATACATACATATATAGCTTCACACTGTATACCGCATGTAGCAGGGTAGGCAGAGGGGACCTAGTGTTAAGACACTCCGTTCTCCACTCTGAGGCATTGCGTGCTGAGTGGCGGAAATCAACGCCGCGCTCTGCCTTGTTACCAAACCCAGGAAATGAAAAATTCCATTTCCTGGAGTGGAAATCGAACCCACAACCTGACGCGTTTACAGTCGCACGCTTGTGCCACTGCGTCACGATAGGCGTTATCTATGTATATATTTATATATAAAAAGCATTCGTTACTGAGTGACTGACAGACAATGTACAAGTGAAATTACTGGCCGCAGCCACGATTGTAACCTTGGCGAGTGAGACTCCTTTAGGAGCGAGAAACAGAGCGGATTTCTAGAGAGAGGATTTCCTAAAATTCCTACCAAAACGGGAAAAAACAACTAGGTTTTGTAATCCTTGCAAACAAAGTCGTTCCAGTCATACTGACACTTTTAACCTATCCCACAAGGCCTCAGAATTTCCTACCCAAACCTCAATTTAATACATCATTATACGAATAAAAAAAAGAAATAGATAAAAGATTTATTATAATTCAGTTCATTTGTCCACAATCATAACCGTCACAGAAATTTCGCGGCAAATTGAACGTGGATCTCAATATTTAAAATTTAATACTATAAGCATCAGCTGGGACCGGTATTATGAAGAAAAACCCGGTATTTTTATAACGTCATCCGAACAAGTTTTAGATGAACCTCGCTTGTGTATTTATGGATTTTTAATATGGAGGAAATTTTCTTATAATTTTATGTGTATTGTACTATTAGTAATTGCTTAATAATGGTAATAGTAACTTAGTCAATATAATAAGTAAATACGTATTTATTTTAATGCTTTCTTTCTGTTTTAGCAACAGTTTCGTGGGAAACAATTTTTTTTTTTTTTTATGGATACCGGATGGCAAACGAGCAGAAAGACCGCCTGATGGTAAGTGGTTACCTTCGCCCATGAACATCTACAACACAAGGGATGTACTAGATGCGTTGCCAACCTAGAGGATACAGATGGAAAGGGAGGATAATGTAGTAGTCCGCTATCGGAACCACCACATTTTGGGGAAAGGATGGGTGGGAAAGGGGAAAACCTGGCTTACATGCCATCGAACCGGAACACATCATAAGATATTTGGCGGTTCGTCTTTGACATGATAGTGGTCGCGAGCCAGACGGAGGACGAACCTCCTACCACCAAACATGTATGTGTTAGGGACTGAAAAAATGGAATAAAAACTAGAAAATATTCTTAATGTATCTGTAATATAAGAAAAATATTACTTCTTATATATTATTATCATAAAATATTATGTCTTTGCACTTATTTTTCATGCAAATTTCACGAAACTTAATTTCATTCAGCAAAAAGCAAAATAAAAAAAAACCGTTGAAAGTTTAATATTTTGATTTTACAGGTATCTTTTTTTGCAACTTCATTCTCATTTCTCCTCAGCTCATTTCTTTGCATAAAATGGTAGTCAGAGAGATCCTAATCTCAAGACACTCCGTTCTCCATTTCACCCGAAATCAACATGTTGCGTGACGTGCGGCGGAACTCAACGCCGCGTCTTGTCTTATCAGAGCGAGAAAAAAATTAAATATCCCGAGAAAATAATTTAAATGTAATCAATTATCCCGAGTGACAATTGAACCCACAACCTTTCGTGTTCACAGGTGCTATCTCACAGCGCTATATCTTATTTTCATGATGACACAATGTTAAATTCAGAATATATTATAGTTAAAACCATTCAACTACTGAAAAAACTACGAATACATTTCCAAATTTAATTTTAAAACTATGACAAACGAAACAAACAACACATTTTTCATATAAAGTTACGAATAAAAATTTTTAAACTACATTTCAACGTGTAATGTAACGTATTTAAAAATTTGTAACATTAATTCTATGGTGGAAAAGCGTTACCCTTGAACACCTAGCGTACGGACGCTGGAACGTAAAGCTGGAATCCCAGGAAAAAATCAAACACATAAAGGAAAAAAGTGGCTTTCATGCGATACCTGTATTTTTTGTTCTTGCACGACCCGAATCACTGCATTGGTAAGACTGTGTAATTTCGACGTCTCAATTTTATGTACAAAATTGTTGGGCTATTTAGAATGAGCTGCTCTTTTACTGCTAAGTTCTTATTTATTATTTATTTTATTTATATTTTAATGTGATATTTGGGTGAAGAGTTTATGGATGCGAGTGCATATCGTATTAAAAATATTACTTACATATTTATAGCATATTGACGCCTGCAATTTCGTCTGTGTGAATTCGATAATTTTTGCCATAATCATTTCAATTAGGTATTATATAAATATATTTGATTTCTTTTAGCTTTTGTTAATGCGCCATATGTCACAGTCTAGCTGGTTTTCGAATTTCTTAACTAGTATCAAAAATATTTTTACATACTAATAAAATATGCCCTTTAGTATCTTTCGTCCCTCCTTCGTATATTCTCCATAGGACATGACATTGGTGATGTGCTCAACTCAACTCAGCACGTTTCAAATATTATAATTACAACACAGATTTAAAAAAAAACCTTTAATAAAATTAATATATTTGATATCATAACATTATATCTAATTACTTAAAAAATATTGAACTAATATAAAAACAAAATCTTTAATCCTATATAACTCTTCAAACATAATTTTACGCAGACGTACAAGTATATATATATGTATGGACATGAAATATGTGTGTCGTAGAAAAAGATTTACAACCGGCTAAGTAGCCAGTGGTCTCACGTTCCAACTATAAAACTGAAACTTCAACTGAGGATAAAGGCGACGATACTATGGACTATCACAATATATTACTATTAAATGACTTCGATCCATAACTTAGTATGGAGGTGCATTTGCGAAGCATGTGAATATACTTTTGAGAAGAAAGTTTTATGTTCGTAACCAACTTTAATAAAAGGAGGTTCTCGATTTAAATGTATGTTATATGTTTTACTGCATAAGGTTTTCTGGGCGAATCGATTTTGATATTCTTTTTTTATGTGATAGATAATACTTTGAATGTGTTCTTTTTAAATTTAATTAATTCTGACAATAAGTTTTGTAGTTATTCGTAATAATTTTACTTTATTGTTCACTTCATTTGAAGTTGATTTTTTTTTGCTTGAATTCTAATTATTTAAAGAGATATGCATTTATGAAGCATATGACAATACCAATAGTGGGGAACGGAAATGTTGAAAGAGAATTGAGTGTCATTACCCTAGGTTCTCTGGTTCCCTCTGCCTATCCCGCTATATGCGGGATACAGCGTGAACTTAAAAATAAAATGACAATACCAGTATGAAGAAAATTTTATGTTTTTCAAAAAGGCAATTATTTTTTGTCGTAAAAAACAGGATTTTATGATCGAAAAACACGAAAAATATATATAAATAAAAAATACCTATTCATATATTACGACAGCATATTTCTTACAAAACTATTACACCCACGTGGCATAATTTGGATATTATGTTTCTTAGGGGGTCTCTCGCAGCGTCTTGATGAACCTCTTTATTTACCGTAAATAAGATTGACTCAAAGTACTAACGATGTGTATAAGTTTGCTTATACTGTTTGGTTTACTTGATGTGGAAATAAAATTGTAATTTTCTGTATTATATATTTTATGTAAAAATTAGACGAATTTTTCCGCAATTTTTTTTTTAAAGAGGGATCCAAGGTTCTTCTTTCTCGTATTAAAAGAAAATAAAACAATTAATATTTCTGGTCAGAAGAAAGGTGAAAAACTTTGAATGTCTAGATAGCAAATTTTCACTTTGTACCGTATGGTAGTCACACAGTAGGGTTATCAGAGAGAACCTAGTGTCAAGACACTCCGTTCCCCATTTTCTAATTAAAATCGAGTTATAGAGTGCTTAAAAATTAGACAATGCTTTGTCAAGTATTAAATCGATATATATGAAATCAATGCATGACGTATGATACAAATTTTTTCATATCATTTATTAAAATTTATAATAAACATAATATAACTACCAAAACGATATTTTATGATTTGCTAGTACATATATGACATTATTGAACGGTAGAAAAATGTAGGCAGCTACTATATATACATATATAAGATAATTTCTTACAGTCAAGTAAACATTCAAAACAAAAATCTACCTCCAGAATTTGAACCTACATCTACTACACTAACATTAAATTACCACTGGACCATTACATATAAAAAGCAACAAACAAACAATATTTTCTGTAAATAAATCCGCCATAACCGTCCACGCTAGCTTATATATCATCAAAACGACTTCACAGCAAATTGAATGTACCTGCATCACATACGCTTACACGAGTGCTGTATCAATGTGAAATAATACATTATTTGTAAGAAATTATTGGTTATTCTATATATAAATATTAATAAATATATGTGTGTATGTAATATTTCTTTTATTATCTAAACTTATTTTAAATTTTTACAGCTTCACGCTTTTATAGGGTTGTCAGAGCGTTTTGCGTGGTGTGATGAAAACAATTTAAATATAATCATTGCCCGGACTGGGAATCGAACCCACCATTCTCGTTTATATATATAGCCAGAGGTTGTAGTATTGCGCCTGGATGGTTTCTACTTAGTCACTTAGTTACATAACAGTCAGACAGTTATGTATATTTTCCTTTTATTTGTTAAAAATACTAAACATTGAAATTTACCTAAACAGACAAAACTTAAATTTCCGTTTTCCACCGTTACCGTTTTACAGGAATTTCTAGAAATCCTCTCAAAGCGCTCCTTATAATTTCCAAAGGCACCTAATATCAAATTTCAACTTTCTACAGACTGTGGGCTATATGTCAGGCACTCAGTAACGGAACAGCTATATACTAACTATATCCCGTGACTTCGTTTGTGTTGATATATCAAAGCCAAAATCCTGATTTTTTCTCATTTTCGTAGGAATTTTAAAGAAATCCTCTCTTATCCTCCCCTACACTCCCAGAAATTCTACATGCTAAATTTCATCTTTCTATGGCCAGTAATTTCACCTGTACGTTATCTATTACTCAGTAACACAAGCGTTTTATAACATATACGAGTACTCGTATGTATATACATACATACATAGCTTCACGCTGTATCCCGCATATAGCAGGGTAGGCAGACGGAACCTAGTGTTAAGACACTCCGTTCCCCACTTTCCGCCAAATTGAGGCATTGCGTGCTTTATAAACGTATATAGACAGCAAGTACAATACAAATATATCCAACTTATTTCAAATGAAACTTTATCTTAAAACATTTTTATTGATATCTGATATATATTTGTTCTCAGCGGAAATAATATTCTTCAATGTATATAATAAATATTTGAATTACGTCTGTTCTTTACCTTCCACGTGGACTGAGACGTCGACTAGAAATGTTTTTGTTTATATAAAATAAATATTATCGTAACAAAATCCTTTGCTAATTGGTTCTAACGACGGGATTATTGCGATTAGGTTGTATTTATTTTATTCATTAATGATTTTTAGTTCAGTTTTGTGTTTATTATTGGAAATGTTAATTCATTAATTAATTAATTTAAAGACAAATGTCTGTCGTGGCGCATAGGCACAAGTGTACGACTGTAAACGTGACAGGTTGTGGGTTCGATTCCCACTCCAGGAAATGTAAATGTTAGTATTTTCATTTCCTGGGTTTGGTAACAAGGCAAAGCACGGCGTTGAGTTCCGCCACTCGGCACGCAACGTCATAATTCGGTGGAAAGTGGGGAACGGAGTGTCTTAACACTTGGTTCTCAGTTTCCCTCTGCCTGCTACACGCGGGATACAGCGTGAAGCTAAAAAAAACATTTTAGAAAGAAGCTTAAAATTGTTATATTGTTATATTGTTGATGACTTTGTAAACGCGTTCGGTTGTGGGCTCGATTCCCACTCGAGGGAATGATTATGTTTAAATTATTTTCGTTTCTTCGTTCTGGTAACATAATGTGCGGCGTTGAGATCCGTTACCTAACGCTTAACGATACGCAACGTTTTTAAAATGCATATATTAGAAAATAAAGTGCCTTGAAACTAAACTTAAATGGAGGAATCATTTACATATTAACATATTCTCTATGAAAATTTCTTATATTTTCTATTATCTTCTCCTGAAATCATCTTATGTGTTGTGAAATGCGTTTCGTTGAAAGTACGCTTTGAGTTTATTACTAAAAAGAATGTAAAAAAATCAATATGATAATAAGATTGTAGAAATATCTATTACATATTTAGATTAAAAATAAATATTAAAATATTAAATATAAAACTTTAAATAATTATAAAATGGGTACCCATCCAACTGAAAGTGATGGGTAGCATCACTTTCCACCCACTCAGGGTTTAAATATCACGAAATGTGTTCATAATATCCACTTCAGTATACCATAAATTTAATCTAATAAGTTGCAAATTTCTATTGTTAGGTCCAAACCATGAATTAATGAATCTGTCAATCCATACATTTTTTAATTCATAAGTAGCGGCTATTGATTTATAAAATGTCACTTTGCACATAAGTGTGTGTCAAAAAAGTAGTGTGTGTATTATATATCATTATTGTATTCAATATTATTTACCTTTTATCTCACATAAAAGTGTAGATAGAGATGACCTAGTGTTAAGACACTCCGTTCTCCATTTTCTATCTAAAATTGAAACATTCCTTTTTAAGTTTTGGTACTAACGCCACGAGGAAATTAAAATTATTTATATCAAGAAAGATTACCAAAGACTGCCTATTTTTTCCCCTATGTATAAAATAAATATATTGTTAGAATTTTAAGTTACCATTAAAATACTTATTAGTTTTAATCTAATCAAGATTGGAATTTTTCTAATGTCATCAATGTAGGATCTTATTACAAAAAAAAACGGAAAGTCCTAACAGGAATAAGTATATATGTAAATAATATAATATTGTTTTTGTTTCAGGTAAGTGTTAATGCTGTATACGGGAAGGAACGTCATAACAACGTAACGTAAAATTTTAACTTAAAAAAGTTAAAAAGCAAATTTTATTACGTTTGGTGTTTGTAAGTAACATCTTTCTTATATAATATATTTTTTAATTCACAATTGCATAAATAATATTAAGTCATCATCACTTGCAGCATTTTTCGGTCATTTTTTTTTATGAATTAGCTATTTTTTTTACTTTTTTATCATCTTCACCCATTATCCCAACTCCCGAAGTAAAGAGAAAGTAGCGAAAACATACGTGTACAGTCAGATATATTACACTTTTATAGAATACACCATAAAGACATTCATTAGACTCACCAGAGCGACAGAAAAGAAAATATTTTTAAAATCATTATCCCCGAGTGGGTATCGAACCCACAACTATTATGTGCCACAGCGTCATCGAGTATGACAGCTTTTTATACTGTTACTGTTTTGATATAAAAATTATGAACGCAAATTTGTTAAATGAAATTATTCGACGCGCTGTAATTGACAGGTTGTTATTGAAGTTTTGGCTGTTTAGCCAACTTCAAAAAATCGAGGAGATTTTCGATTTCACTTATTTTAAAGTGTTATCGCATAACTTTTTGCTGAGTGAAACAATTTTGATGATCCTTTTTTTATATGATAGTTGGTGTTTGATGTGGTTCTGGTGAAATTTAGTTAAGATATGATGTGTTGTTTTTGAGTTGATAGTAATATGATGTTGTTGATGATTGATGTTGTTGTTGTATTATGTACTTTTTAGTGAATTTTGTTTAAAGTCAGTTATCTTTTTTGTTAAGATATTAATTATTTGAAAGCACAAAAATTTAAATTTTAAATAATTTTTTCGAGGACATTTTTATATACATTTACTTTAGAATTAGGACAAACAATTGCGTAATTTAGGACAAACAATTTATAATTACGCGGACGGAGGTGCATGAAACTTGGAACACTTATAGTTTACATAGAGAAGGAGGGCAGAATGCTAATATTTTTTTTAAATAATGCATAAAAAGTATATTAAATTAATAAAATAAATGTTACATATACTCCCACGCGGAAAGTGGGAAAAGTGGGTTTTTATAGAGTAGAGTGTCTCAACACTATGTGCGGGATGTAGAGTGAAGCTTGCGGGAATGTGAGTTTTTTTTTTTAACTTCACGCTGTATTCCACATATAGCGGGGTAGGCAGAGGGAACCAGAGAACCTAGTGTTAAGACACTCCATTCTATTTGAATATTTCGGTTCCCCGCTTTCCGCCAAATTGACGCATTGCATGTTGAGTGGCGGAACTCGACGCCGCGCTTTGCCTTGTTATCAAGCGCAAGAAATGAAAATACTAAATTTTACAATTCCTGGAGTGGGAATCGAACCCACAACCTGTCGCACTTACAGTCGCACGCTTGTGCCTCTGCGTCACGACAGGCGTGAAAATTTCGTTTTTATATTACAGCTTTTACAGGGTTTACGCGTGAAAAACAATATACTACTTTAAACTTGTCCAAAATATATTCTCTAATAATTTTGTAAGCACTATGAAATTTCAAATTCAAAAATATATAAAAATATGAAAATTTAACAGTAAACTGAAATATCTTCAGCGATTGAAAACTCGTTACATGACAATAGCGTCGCCCCGTACTCCTACCCGTACTAGTTCGTATACAGACAGCTTTAGTGAAAATGTCCGAAATGTGCACTATCATCAATCTTAGTTTAAATTTAACGCATTTATCATATTACTAGCTGTTACCCGTGACGTTGCTTGATCAGTGATAATAAAGATTTTTCCAAAAAAGAAAATCTACTTTATATAAAATGCAATATAAATGCAAATCTACTTTATATAAAATGCAATATAAAATTTAAATGGAACTATATCAGAAGCTCTAGCTATCATAAAAATAAAGAATCATCAAAAATGGTTCACCCAGTAAAAAGTTTGTGATAAAACATATTTAAAAAAACCTCCTCCTTTTTTGAAGTCGGCTAAAAATCTTCCGATGAGAATAAGATGTTTTACTGTGGTAAAAATTAGCTTATGTCACTCTCCAGCCACCTGAATATCTCCACAAAAAAAAATACATAATACAGATAATATAACTTTTTTGCGACTCGAAGGAGGGACAAACAAACAAATAAACACACTTACCGTTTAAAATATTAGTATGGAAGATATGTATATATGTTCCATAGTTTTTGTAAACGTGGTGGTTATAGGTTCGACTCCCACTAGAGAGAATGATTATATTTAAACTATTTATCATTTCATTCATTTATCATTTCTTCTCAGTCTGATAAAATTAGGCGCGGCGTTCAGTTCCCCCCATTCTACACGTATTGTCTCAAATTCAGGTAGAACGAGGAGAACGGAGTGTTTTGACACTAATCTCTCTTTGTCTCAAAGCATGATGATGCACAAAATATATGAATTGTTCACTTTCCCAAAAAAAAATATGATGAATCATATAAAAATTGAAATAGTTTTTAAAATAAAGCATAAGAAATACTTGGATAACAACGTGAGCATAATTATATGAAGATGCAATGTGACAAGTGGGTTTAAGTTGAAACTAAGATGGATGAAGACAAAACATAATTTAGACAGTGTTACAAGACGCCAGACGGTTTTATCAAACAATCGTTCTAAATTTACACGTACACACATATATTTATTTAAAATTTAATCAGGATTCCCAGTCCAGTTTCAGTCTATATTATAGAGTCCAGTAAGATTATACAAAAACGTCAAGTAGGAAAGGATATTATAGTGACTGATCACTCATTGTCCACTTTTTTTCTTGGTTTATATTAGTAATATTGCGTGTTGGGTAATAGACCTGTCTTTTGAACTTATTTCGCTAAGTTCTAATACAATTTCGTCAAGATTATACTCATATAAGAGAGGAGAAACGCATGACAGTCAAATGATGCTCTAACTGATGCTGTCCCATGTTGATCACATGAAGAACTTCTCAGAAATCAGCAGGTTTCATACCACAATTAAATATTGCACCAAATATTCTAATAATTAAAATTTAAATAAAAATCAAAACCGTCTTTAAATAAAATGTACTAAAAAGAAAAGTCATAACGCATAACTCAAAAACTGCTCATCAGATCTTAATTAAATTTAAGGGGAACAACATCCAAAACACTTGCTATCATATAAAAATAAGAATCATCAAAATTGGTTCACCCAATAAAAAAGAATACAATCAAATTGATATTCTACTTTTTTGAAATCGGTCTAAAATCATTTAAATAAGTACATACCAAACAAGTATTGCCCTATAAACATTATAATATAATAAAAATCCACGCGACACGGCAACTCAATAAAGTTACTCCACTAGAGTGCACATAAAAAGCAACCGATAGCAATAAATGGTTTTCGCTGCATCCATTAAGAAGATGAACGCTTGGACTCGTGGATTATTCGATTAATCCAATACAACATTTCGTTGTATGTGTGAAAATATTTATTAAAGTAAACATTTGTGCTGTATTTTTAAATTGATTTGAAAGTCTAAATATATTTCTTGTATATTTATTTTCTGGCATATATATAAAACTCTTCCTGAGTGACTGTTAGACACACAACCAAAGCAGCTGGGTGTAGAAAGATAAAAAAAGGCCAGGTAGATTCCTTGGGGAATGAAAGAGGGCTTAAGAGAAGATTTCTCAAAATTCTAACGACGCTCAGTGGTTAGGAAACTTACCAGGTCCACCAACGATTTAGTCAAGGTCACCAGGAGCCGCTGGACTCGAGAAACGTAGGACCAATCGTCGCAAAAATCCTTCGGAGGCTTATGTCCAGCTGTGGGCATGAGCTGATGCGACGACAATTATAATGATAAAATCCACTGAAATTAGAGAATAAATTGAGTTTCCACCATTCCCAGAAACCTTCTAATCAAAAAATGCATACAAACCTACATACCCACCAAAACTTCCTAACACTTGGGCCAAACAAGAACTTAAGCATACGTTCCTATACGCTGTAAAACTGACTTCGTAATTTATCGGCTATGAAGAAAGTTCGAAATGCCTTCACAATCTCACCTTAGAGTGCATTAGGGCCCCGTAATAATGACACTTGGCTCAGAACAAGTTAATGCAACCGCGACTTCCTTTTTACTTGGGTTCTTTCCTTTCTTTCTAGTTAATTTGAAGTCTTTTCCTGCGAAACTTAGTTTTCGTTACGTCTTTTAGTTAACCTTATTATGTGCTTTGTCGACTGAAAAATCTATGTTGTTCTAGCTTTTCTTGTTCTAATTGAGTAACAGTATTTTAGCTTAACTTAATTTGAAATAATCCAATAACATCAATATAATTATGTGAAGTGGTAATGATATATTTGGAGGCCACCGTGGCGCAGTGGAATAGCATATAACCGTAGACACAATTGGATAAGGGTTCGATTCCCATACGATGGAATAGTTATGTTTGAATTACTTTCTGAGGTTAAGTTTGGCCACCCAACAAGTAGTATGTAGAATTCGGGTGGAAAGCGTAAAATGGATTACCTTGACAATAATTTTTTTCTGAACTATGATGATATGAACCATGCAAGAAAAAGCATAAGGCTGAAAGTGAATCAATACATAATATATAGTTTAGACAGATTATAATACATATATCAATTACAAGTATTAATTAGGAATAGGTTTGGTGGTATATAACATTGGTGATATGATTAGCAATAATAATGAAATGCACACGGCTTAATAGTAATGAACGCTATCGAGTCAGATATTAGGATAAGTCTAGTCAATATGTTTCACGGTTTAAATCTCGCCGTGAGAATGTTTATGTTTAAAATATATGTCACTTTTGATTCGACAGACTGATTCGATAAATTGTGATAATAGTTTCCGCCATCAGAAACCGTATACTCTACAGGCGCAAAGATGAAAAATTGATGTAGACCCTAATAATGTCAAAAATGTGTATCCAAAATACTCAAAAATATATAAATAAAGCATATCTAAGAACAATTGAAAAACAGAGTGCCTAAACACTACATTGTCCATGCTTCTCCCGATATTTATTTATTCAAATAACTTTTTAATTTAAAATTTATATGCTTCTAGGAAAATTTCGCTTGCAGCCATAATTCCTTTGTGCTGTTAATGTCAATAAACAATAAGGTACACCGCAGAAGCGTTACCAGTTCTACCAACTTAGGAAGTTTTAACGCCTTTGAGCTCAAGCGACCTCAACGCAAGCAAAGTACTTTCATTAGCTTAACTCATTTAATGCACCAATACTCGTGTATACATAGGATAGGATTAGGCGAGTACACATAGGATTTTGATTAATAGTAAAATGTTTAATATGAAAGTTTTGATCGTGGATGATAATCTTACACGGATTTTATGGCCAAAGATTTTTATAGCCTTGTATAGAATATGGGAAATTTTCATTTTTTAATATTTTTAGGGTTTAAACATTTCCCGTGACAAAGTTTCTCCAAGTATATATATAGAAAGTAGAAAGGAGAGATGTGGGAAATGCGCATAAAAATTTATTATTTTTTTTTATAATTTTTTGTCTATTCTGTTCTAAGACATTAAAATATTTTTTTAGATAAAATTTATATTTAAATTATTATTATTTTTTCACTGTGGAAGCAAAGTAGAACGGTGGATCCTGTCAGTCAACACGCAAATGTCTCGAATTTGGACGTAAACCGGAGTATGGAGTGTCTCGACGCTAGTATCTTTTTGCCTACTATTTGGAAAAGAGTAAACCCAATGTTTTAAGCTCTAATGGGAATCGAATCCATAACCTCTTCATACATCAAGCGTATCCCAACTACACCAGTTTGAAGTCAATTAACTTAGTTAATTATTAGTAGAAATGCTATATTTAAAAAAAAAATCTAAACGAACCAATCCAGCGTTTGTAAGATTATGATCGTTTAAATAAATTACCTGAGTTGAAAATTCAAAGTCAAATCCCATAAAGGGATGAACGTTTTTAATTTCAATTTGTATAAAATATTTTTTCTCCTGTGAAGTGGAAAAAACGATGAAATAGCTAATTAATTATTTCTTTAACTAGAAATCTGGGTTTTCATTATGATGTACATGATGTTTTACTAAATACTGCTTTCAGACATATTGAGTTTAAGTTGGCAAAACTTGAAGCTACGTTTCATCAGATTGAATAAGAGACATCCATTCTTTTTTAAATGCAGGCTTTTGTTCAAGTAGGAATCGAACCCACAACCATCGTTTATCATATTAATGCTTCTCAACTACACCAACATGGTATCCTTACCCAATAAAACGATTTTTCAGAATTATATCTAAAAACCAAATCAAACACAATTATCGAACATAAAGTCAATCTTACTTTCTATGGATGTACGAGTAGTAGCAATTACAAACATTGAGAGAAGGCGTTGTCATGACAACTGATGTTCCAACGCGCAGACGCGCCCACTCCAAACTCCGCCTATTTTGCAGCCTGTTGCTACCGCATTCGCCGTACGACAGTCAGTTTCCAATCCTCATGGGCCAACAATACAACCAAAACAAAATCTTATATATGAAAAATTATGCAAAGACTCTAATGTGGTAATTGGTTCGTTTTCAAGACTCTCTTTCTCTCTTCTCTTCTCTGCAGCAGTTGTCTGCGAGTTAATGGCTGGCAAAATCAGGTATTATAATATAGATGTTGTTGTAGTTATGATGTTTGATGTTGAATGATTTGTTTCAGCCAGATTTATGATTATTTAAAAAAAACCATTTCATTTATTATGAAAAAAATAACAGTATTTTTTTATAATCGAAAATGTGATAAATTTAAAAAACTAAGCCAAAGCATGTTAAAAAGTAAAATTATTCCATTGTTTTTTAAGTAAAAATATTATATGTGTCAGTTTTCGATAGTTTATCAGTTGAACCAAATTTCAAATTGACCCAGTAAACTCGTTATGTAAATATGTTATGAGGGCACTAGATGGCGTTGTCCGTCGGCTAAATGTAATATCTTTGTAATCAGTTTTGTTTATTTATTTTGTATAAATTTGTAAGAATTATTTATGTTTTCGAAAAACTAATATTGTAAAGTACTGTTTTAAAACAGATATTTAAAATAAGATAAACGATCATTTTAAAAAGCTGTTCAGAGAGTTTTTTAAATAACTATGAAAAAAACATTTTTTTTGTATGTTTTCTTGTGTCAAATTTCTCTATACATGAATTTTATTTTTTTCCACTAATATCTCGGTTATAGCTATATAAATAAATAAGACCTAGTGCTAAATCAATTTACTATCTCTAGTAACAGACATTACATATTGAAACGGTATGTCTGAACTGGGAAAAATCAAAATTATTATTATTCTAATAGACTGTGTAAATAAATTTGCGTATTATCACGTAAATTCACATAAACATAAATAATAGCTAGTTTTACAAATAATAAGCTTAAGACAAATCAACAATCCAACAGAATTATATCAATTAGAACACCACTTGAAAATTAAAATAACAAAATCATAAAACTAAAGAGATACTCCATTAAGTGAAATTCCGATAAATTGCGGTACAATTGAAGACCATTCTACTTTCCAATACTAAAAAGCAAATAATTGAAGTGATTCAAGTTCAATAGGAATTCAATATAGAAATTTTAAACAAGAAAACCCGCACAAACAATATACTCCTATAACAAATTCCCAAAGGTTTCATTCAAATGGCTCTGACAATTAATTAAAAGCTGAATGGAAATGTTTCACGAAACAATAGAGTTAGTATTTACTTAATATAAGAAGAAAGGGAAGATTCCGATTCGTAAGAGTACGGAATTACAATGAACGCCAGGTTTTTTGACCTGTTGGCAGGAAATTGTGTTTTAAATTCGATAGATGAACAAGTTATGATAAGCATATCAATCTTTTTGACCTATTTATTAAATAGCACTTGAGATGAACAGTAGCAAAATATATGTAAATATATTCATCAAATATTGATTTTCAATTTGTCACCACCAAAATCAGTGATTTTTTAAGCCCAATAACAACATAATTTATTTAAACTCAAAATGCTAATGTTTTATTGCTTGATTGAGTGATAATTGATTGCGTTGAGTTCCGCCACTCAACATACAATTTCTCGAATTCCGACGGAAAGGGAAGCACGAAATATCTTAAAACTGTATTCTCATATTCTGTATATATATAATTACTACTATGAAATTAAAGCCGTTTTTTTCAAGTAACCAAAATTTCCATACTTTTTCCATTAAATAACAATTTCAATTTCATTCTTTCCAAGTCATTAATTTTCAAATATACCTCAACTACCTCCATATTTATATAATCGTTATTGTTGGCTAATTAAATACGTTGAATGCTCTAAATATTTTGTTTCATTTCATAAACAAATTATTATTTGAAATTATTATTTGTTCGGAATCAAATATTATGTAAATTTAAATCATTCTCAATCATCATAACATAACAGCTGATAAACCAATGGAATAATGAATACAGTGATAATTATTCTATCAGAATATTTTAGGTTTGATGTAGACAATTTGTTTACATTCAAATGCTTAAAATTAAATGAGACCAGTGAGACAGCGTATGACTGTAAATATGATTGGTCCTGGATTCGATTCCTACGTCAGGGAATGATTATACTGAAAATTATTTTTAACAAATTCTTAGGGTATTTGGGGTAGGCAGAGGAAATCAGAGAATCTAGTGTTAAGACACTCTTTCTCTTTCAACATTTCCGTTCCCCACTTTGACACAATTGAGGCGTTGAGTTTCGCAACTCAACACGTAATATCTCGAATTTAGATGGAAAAATTAGAACGGAGTGTGTTAACATTAGTTTATCTCTGACTAACCTGCCATACAGGACCAAGCAAGAAGCTATTAAATAAGTAATTTATGGGACCGCATCTAATAAATCTATAAAAAAATCCACCCAAACGAAATTCAAACCACATTAAGTCAATCATAACCCAAATGCGTAATTTCAAACAATAAATCAAAATCAAAACACAGCTTCATTGCTCGTTGCAGTTATTATCGGTAACAATATTACATTTAATCTGCCAACTTTAATTCGAACGCAATCCGCATAAAGCGTGTCCTGAACGCGGAATAGCAAAAGTTAGCTTGTTTATTTCCACTCCCCGCCCGAGTATGGAACGCAAATGTAGGTGTGAAACACATTCGTTACTCGTGCTTTACAGTGCCTTTAATTCTTTGTATGTTATATTAGTTTTTGTTTACATTTTTATTATTATGAGTTACTAGACAGTTTTCTTTTATATTATGACCAAATTAGTTAGCTTTTCTATTTTTGAATTGTAGCCTATGTGCTATTTAAAAATATAAGCTTTATTATTGTCATCATCTAGTTCTGTTCAATAGTTTTTGCGTGATGTAGTAACAAACATTCATCTTTATAAACTTTTGGATATATAATGTTAGTTATAATGTTATGATAGTGCAGTTTTTGTTGATTATAAGCTTTTTTTAATTTTAAGTGAAATATAGAATATATAAGACGGTCCGTTCTCCACTTTCAACCTGAATCCAAGGCGTAACTCAACGCCGCGCTTAATCTTACTGAATAATAATACAAATTAAACAATTCATTTTTACCAATATTGGTAGTAGAAAAACAATATTAGAAACCAACAAATCCAAAATCCATCCAATCAGCACAATCAAAACCCAAATATTTATAAAATATCAACTAAAACATGCGCGCAATCACTGTAATGAGAGAGGAGAGTACCGTATCCCTATTACGATCCCCATTGACCGGTACTCAAAACTTCGTCGATTTGGATCCGGGATCCCTTCGGGCGACGCCAGTTAATCTCCGCCAAAGGCTGCGCTTATGCCGTCGCGTGGATTATCAAAAGTTTTAGCGATGGATCACACATTGTTGCTGATTTTGGTTGATGAAGCGTTATTTTTGATATATATGGGTATATTTGATGTTGGTGTTGTTAATTTGTTTATTTTTTGCTATTTTGTGTATTTGGATTGGAATTTAGTGGAATATAAATTTTTTTTTTTATTTTTTGTTATCATTTTGAATTGCAGAATGTACGTATATGATATGTGTCTGTTTTTAAATATTTATTATGTTTTAATATTGGTTTTAGAAACGACAAAGATAAAAATAATCGATAAAAATTTCGTAATCGCAAAATTATAAAGATAAAGCATCACTATTCATTGAAAGGCAGAGCTTAAGTATTCAAAGTCGTGAATGGCTACAAAATCCACTTTAATATAATTCTAGACCTAGACACAAACAGATGTCTCTAGGCATTAAGGCTGGACGAACTTTTAATCCTAATATCCTTTCCTAGGAAATCAAGTTTAAGCTCGCAGCGTCCGAGCCAGGACTGAATTGAACTTAAGTCCTGTAAGGAATCCTTTGGCAAGCGGAAAGTCCATCGCTAGTGCTCTATAGAAACTTATGTATTGACCAAGAACACGTCTGCTCAAATATAATTTTGAATATCGATTAATAAAAGATGAAAGCGCAAAACGTACACAAAGAAAGGAAGTCTATTACAATTTATAGGCTGTTGGTGATGATAAATTAAAAAATCTTCCGTTTCATAAAAGTAAAGAAGGAAAAAATAAAATTGAAGCACGCCAACTAAATAAGCCATTAGTAGGCAACAAGTCGCTTCTTATAATAAAATGAAAATGAAGTCAATTATCGGGGAAAAAATTACCGAAGACTGAACATTGCCGACTTCGCACAATACAGGAATCAACGAGATGGAATGAAATCAAAATCTCGGACAGGTAACCGATTACGTGACAACAAAAGCCGAAATTAATTTCCCTCGAGATAAATTCGAGTTTTATTTTGAAACAAAACTCAGGAACAATTTTGGAAATTGACGCCGTGATTAAGATTCATAATACTTGTAAAGTTTTATCTCCTTCTGGAGGCAAGTTCGCAGGAGCAATAAACCATTTTGGCAGATTTTGAAGTGGTACGGATATTAAATGTACATTACGCGTCCTGCCGCAGATGTAGCAAATTTTCGGTACGCTTGTCTGACTCCTTCATTATGTAACTTTTTTATTGTATCTCTTATTTTATTTCTATCTTTGATTTTTTTTGGTAACTTTTTTTTTATATATTTCGTTGATATTTTCTGTAATTAGGTTGTAGGATAAATATATTTTAAGTTTAAAATTTTTGCCTACATTTTATAATGGATTTTGACAATAATTCATTAATAATTAATGCAATACATTTTTTGCAATGTATTTCTCTTTATTAAGAGAAATAGGTAAATTTTTGTAAGTACATATATCATATGAAATTTTTAATTTACTAAATATTCATAATGAGAACAATTTAGTTTTTTTTAACTTTACACTGAACCTAGTGTTAAGACACCTAATTCTCTTTCAACAATTTCGTTCCCCACTTTCCGCCGAATTGAGGCAGAATAATTGTTAATATACATTTAAGGTATGTATAAAGACAATGTTAGATTTTTTCTAAAAACGAATCGTGATTTTAAAATATAATTTTTGAAACTCTAATAAATTGCTTCTTTTGAGTGAAATTTAATCTTGAGCTCCTTTTATGAACTTATTACTTTCAAATTAATACATTTTTTAATAAAATCTTTCCATGAAAAAAAATTAAAAAGCTACTGTTAATGACAATACCAAAAAAAAAATTAACGAAAATCCATAGTTACTTTCAATTTTTTTACACGCCTTTACGCCTATCCATCAAAGCTGTTTCAGGCTTTATACCGTATAGCAGGGTAGTCAAAGTGAACCTGGTGTCAAAACACTCTCTTTCACTTGTCACCGGTTTACGTGTGCGTTTAGTTGAGGAACTCAACGCCAGGTGGCTTAATGTTTTGCAGGAAAAAAACTGTAAACAAATTAATAGTGTCAAAAGTGTCAACTAACGTGGCGTAGTGGAATATCAGCTGACCGTAAACGTAATGTTCTGTCAGGAAAATGAATAGAATATTATTATTATGAATATTAAATTATTATTATGAATATTAAATTATTATTATGAATATTAAATTATATTTTTAGAAAACGTATACAAATTTGAACGCAGCAGGACAAGAACCCGAGCCTCTGGTGAACCGTCCGAATAGAACGCATGGGTTAGCGATCAGCGCGCTTGGACGTTTTCCAAGAGGCACGTGTTCGAGTCCCACTGCGTTCAACTTTTTATCTGTTTTCTCGAAATGATTTTCGTTCTTTAAGTGTGTCATTAGCACTCACTTAAAAAAACTATTAGAAAATGTATATTTTTCTAATTTATTTTATTATATTTAAGTCCTTTTCATTTCTCCCACTCTGGTAAGATAAATTGCAACATTGTCCTCCATGAAAAGTGGACAACGGAGTGTCTGAACTCTAGGTTCTCTCTATCTCACTCTCTCTCTCTCTCTTTGCCTGTATATGGAGTTACAAAAAGCTATTATCTGACATTAATCGTTCATAAAGTTTTTAATTCCATCAGAGTTGCATTTCACCGCATACACTGGGCCTATTTCCCACAAAATTAAATAACTACGTTACCGCTTTACTTTCTAAGTTGATTAACGTAAATTCACTTAGCTCGCTCGCGGGCACTGTCTAATGTTTAGAACTATTTTAAATTTTATAGTTAGAAGTGGTTTGGTTGTTTCTTCGTTTTTGATATGTTTTTGATTATGTATTGTTACTAATATTATAATAAATGGGAATATAACTTTGTTTGTTACGGTTTCAAGCCAAAATTACTCAACCGATTTTGATGAAACTATGTAAGCACACTCTTAGAGGTAATACAAGGACGTAGGACGTAGGATATTTTTGCGTACGAACGTGAGTACGAACACTAAGGTATTTAAGGTACTGAGCGGAGTGTCTTGACACCATATTATCTCTGATTTGCGTGAAGCATTTTTTTATTAAATCATTAAACTTCCTAAAAAACCATACGGTAATGTGAGACGTGAAAATCAAAATGTCTGTCAATTTAACAACCATGAAAGGCGAAATTTACACCGTTGAAAACTCATCACTTTTAATTAACGTGAACGATATTGTTTCCTGTTTAATTATGTATAGACCTATTTACTATGAGATAGTTGTAATTTACTGTATCGAGTGAAGTAATAACGTGCTATTTGTAGTTAACTTGAAAATAGTTTTTTGAGATGTGAAGAACGGAGTGTCCTAACACTAGGTGTTTTTTTTTTCTAATAATAAGTTCTCCCCCGTTCCACCTGAAATATTGTGGTGTTGAGTGGCGGAGTATAAAGCCGCGTGGTATCTTCAGCTAAATAAAAATAATGGGCGGCTAAATAAACATATATTTTTTTAACTTCACGCCGTATCCCGCATATAGCAGGATAAGCAGAGGGATAACCAGAGAATCTAGTGTTAAGTCACTCCATACTCTTTCAATAATTCCGATCCCCACTTTCCACCGAATTGAGGCATTGCGTGTTGATTGGCGGCGCTCAACCCCGCGCTTTGCCTTGTTACCAAACCCAAGAAATGAAAATACTAAATTGTACATTTCGAAGTGGGAATTGAACCCACAACCTGTCGCATTAATAAACATGGTTTAAACATAATCGATCCCTTGATACATGTCTTCCAAGTTAACATAACAATAATTAAAATGAACTACTTATCAGAGCTTAACTAAGTCTGAATGGGGCTGCATCCGATGCACTATCTATCATATAAAATAGAATCATCAAAATCGGTCAGCTTTAGGAAATGTAAAAGTTTAGTATTTTGATTTCCTGGGTTTAATAACAAGGCAAAGTGCGACGTTGAGTTCCGTCACCCAGCACGCAATGCCTCAATACGGTGGAAAATGGGGAACGGAGTGTCTTAACACTAGGTTATCAGGTTCTCTCTGCCTACCCTGCTATATGACGGATACAGCGTGAATCTAAAAAAAAAAAAATCGGTTCTTCCAGCAAGAAGTCATGCACACATAAAAAAATAGAGTCAAAGTGATAACCTTCCTGTTTTGAAAGTGGTTAAAAGTTATTCGTTTAATTACATACGTAAAGCGACCTGACTGTGATTGGGAGCTGACAATTTTTCAAAGCCTCACTTCGACGCGTGTTACTCGTACATGTAATGAATACTGTGGTTTAATTATAATGACGGGTTTCGGTTGAATTTTCACTGTACTTTATTTTATAACAATATACTTCTTTTGTCTCGTTTTATTTACCAATTTCACAAAAGGAGGGAAAGAACGGAGTGTCTTAACACTAGGTTCTCAGGTTACCTCTGTCTACCCTGCTATGGGCGGTAAAAGTAGGGAGTGGAAAGAACAGAGTGTTCTAACACTAGATTCTCAGGTTCTGTATGCGGGAAGCTAAAATGAAACTTTACAAATAAGAAATGGTTCTCAATTCGATTGTTTTTATGTGTGTTACAGCATTAAGTTTTTACTGGACCAATTTTGATGACTCTTTTTGTTATAGTTTTGTGATAGTTAATGCTTCTGTTGCGGTCTCATTTAAATTTATTAAGATCGGATGAATGTTTTTGAGTTATTCGTAATAAATTTACTTGAGGTGCATTTTAATTGTCGGTTTTCCTTTTTTTTTATTTTTGTTATATGAGGAGGGAAAGTAAAGTTGATGTAGTACTATCGGGTTTTTCTTTCTCCCATAGAGAGGTAACAGTAGTTAAAACAGTTCCACGTTTTGTCCCCCATAATATAGTCAGGAAGAAATCCTAGCACCTGTAATTGTAATCCAATATTGTACATAAAAGTAAAATCTTTTAGATAACTCGTTCAAACTCTCTTATCAACTGATCTGTATGTCCTATTGTTCGTTTTTATTAGAGTCAGCTAAGTTTGAGCTCTTATGTTCTTAGGTGTCTAAGAACTCAAACGCTTAGAGAATGCAATAGGATTACTTTTGAATTTCCTCCGAAATGTTTTTTAACTGACTTTTAAAAAAGGAGGTTTTCAATTCAACTGTTTTTTTTAACTTCATGCTGTATCCCGCATATAGCAGGATAGGCAGAGGAAACCTCAGAATCTAGTGTTAAGACACTCCGTTCCCCACTTTCCGCCACACGTGGCGTCTCTGTCGCGGCGCAGAGACACAAGCTGCTGTAAGCACGACAGGTAGTGGGCTTGATTCCTATTCCAGGAAATGTAAAAGTTTAATATTTCCATTACCTGGGTTTGGTAACAAGGCGATAGTGCGGCGTTGAGTTCCGCCACGGAGCCCGCAATGCCTCAACTAGTTTTTATGTATGCATAACTTATTACTGCGTGAACAGATTTTGATGATTCTTTTTTTTAATTAATAGTGCTTGTGATGTGGTCCTATTTAAATTTAGATAATATTTGACGAGAAATTTACTTTTTAGTGCATTTTATTTGCATTCAATTTGCTTTTTTGTTAAAACTTTAATTATTATATCTTTTGGTGGTAGGAGGTTCGTCCTCCGTCTGGCTCGCGACCACTATCATGTCAAAGACGAACCGCCAAATATCTTATGATGTGTTCCGGTTCGATGGCATGTAAGCCAGGTTTTCCCCTTTCCCACCCATCCTTTCCCCA
>JAKGSA010000822.1:119310-144797 GCA_033558755.1 Philaethria dido | reverse complement strand
AACCTGTCGCGCTTACGGTCGCACGCTTGTGCCTCTGCGCCACGACAGGCGTCAAATTCAAAAGGAAAAAATTCCTTCTTTTTCAAAATCAATTATAAATTAAAAATAATTAAATGGACACTAGCATTCCCATCCATATGTATCCTACATAATCCGGTACGCGTAAATCATCAGAACTTAAAACATACAAATAACAACTTTGATACGGCACTCCACCAAGTTAAGGTAATTTGCATATATTATCATCTCAGGTGTTTCCCTTCATTCTATATTCAACCTTAACCTCATGATTTCTGGAAACTTTGAATTTAGTTTTGATTTTCTTTACCTTGAAAGATTTGCTGAGACTTATTATTTTTTCCTTAGTGATAAATCACTCTTTCAATTTTTATGTGTTATGAGATATTGCGTACTTGGTTGCTGTTTTATTATCTATGGTAATCGTCACAACTGTATAAATTTACAAACATAGCTTCACGCTGTATCCCGCATACAGCAGGGTAGACACAGGGAACCTAGTGTTAAGACACTCCGTTCCCCACTTTCCACCGAATTGAGGCATTGCTTGCTGAGTGCCTCAACTCAAAGCCGCGGTTTGCTTTGTTATCAAACCCAGGAAATGAAAAATTCCATTTCCTGGAGTGGTAACCGAACCCACAACCAGTCACGTTTACAGTGCACTCTTGTGCCACTGTACCACGACAAGACCGAACAAATCCTGACTCTAGTCTTCTCTGTCTACCCTGCTGTAGGAGAAACAGTATGAAATAGGTTTTATAATAAAACTTTACCTTCCATCAGTAATTATACAAAAAACAAACATTTCAAGTTTCTTCGCATTAATTTAAAAAGCTACAGTTTAGAGGGCTCCTAATTAATTGATCTGACGATTCGCGGGAATTGCGATCTTCCCCCGTATTGCTTCAATTTAGAATTGTTAGCAGAGGGAGTGCAATTTATGTGAAATAATTGTTGGTCTGTTGGTTAAACTGAGCCTAAGCTAGAGGTATTGGGTTCGATTCCGATTCACGAAAGGGTTTTTAGAGCACAAGTTCTTTTATTATGTCTGGGACAGTCAATAATATTTGATTTTTTTTGTCTAAAGTATAAAATTGGTTCTATCTTTTTTCGGACAAATAAGGATTTGATTTTGTGTGATATGCCGAATTATATTTATCATAACAGTTCAAGATACATATAATATAGTACATAAACTATCACATTAATGTTATTCTATAAATATTTCAGACAACTTCTTGATACTCGTATGTGTAGAAAATTTTATAATATATTCTTAACTTCACTCTTGCTAGAAAAAATCTAGGAACACTGCACTGCCTTTTGTTTTCCGCCCAATTTCAAAACATTGTATGTTGAATGACGAAACCTCAAATGAAAATCGAACGTAGGACCTTCAGTCGTTCTAAAAATAACAGTTTAGCAATAGATTATTCATACATACATACATACATACATAGCTTCACGCTGTATCCCGCATATAGCAGGCAGAGGGAACCCAGTGTTAAGGCACGCCGTTCCCCACTTTCCACCGAATTGAGGCATTGCGTGCTGAGAGCGGAACTCAACGCCGCGCTTTTCCTTGTTACCAAACAAGGCAATAGATTATAGATTTTCCATATCCAAAAAATATGTCATCAAGTTGCCAACAATTTATGGCAAGTTGAGCGAAACTTCGGTCCATGTTTCTACCTCATTCTAAGTTGTAATTTGTTGTGAAACGCAATTATACAGAGCGCTCCGGGCTAATAGCACCAGCGGTATTCCAAGCCGATGAGACATTACTTTAAGACGACGTCGAGAATGAAAATATACCTGGATGTTGTGTCTATTGTTTATTACCATTTATATCTTTGTAAGGATTTTGAGTGGCTTATACATAAATAAGATTAAAAAAAATGATTTCAATTAAAACGTACCAAAAAGTAATATTATAAAGAATTTAAAAACCCATCGGATCTTAACGAAAGTTAAGTGATCCATCAGAAGCATATAAAAATGAATAATGAAAATTGGTTCACGAAAAAAAAGCAGTCTAATTTAGAATCTTCTATTTTTTTGAAGCTGGTTAAAAAGATGTTCAGATTTGAATGGAGTACCTTAGAAAAAATCATCATTAGATAAAATGTGTTTTTGGACAGGTATTTTAAAATCTTCGTCTTATAATAACATGATATCTTACTTATTTTAATTTGGATTTGTGTATTTATTTTACAGGAATTAACTAGTTCTGTATTTTTTATGATAGATAGTGCTTTTGATGTGATCCCATTGAAATTTGTGTAAGATCTTAAAAGTAATTTCAGAGTTATTCGTAATAATATTATTTGAATTGGTTTTATTTTTGGTTAAAATTTTAGTTACACCTACCATAAATAAAACTGCTAACCACCGAAACCACACACATATCTCCCAAACCAACCCCACTAAGCCACATATGACCTTAAAACTCAATATTAAAATGAGTAACTATGGAAAATACAAGAATGTCTCTGAAATTTCATAACGGCGCAATAATAAGAAGTTAACACGTCATTTTCAGGTAACAAAATTAAATTTTGACGTGTAGACTAAAATATATGTGGAGCTATTATGCGGTTATTTAGATTTAGATTAAAATTTTATAATAAAGCCTTAATTATTCCAGATATAACTTTGCAGATATAACTGGAATATAGAAAGCGGAGGACGGAGTGTTTTAACACTAGGTTCTTTTAAGGTTCACGCTGTATCCTGCTTATAGCAGGGTTCGGATAGGGAACCTGACAACCTAGTGTTAAGACACTCCGTTCAATTAAGGTTTCCATTCCTCACTTTTTGTTTGCCACGTTTCTTTCTGATTAACCCAGGGGAAAGCGTGAAGCTGATATATATTGACAACGCAGAGGCGCAAGCGTGCGACTGTAAACGCGACAGGTTGTGGGTTCGATTCCCACTCCAGGAAATGTAAAAGTTTAGTATTTTCATTTTCCTGGGTTTGGTAACAAGGCAAAGCGCGGCGTTGAGTTCCGCCACTCAGCACGCAATGCCTCAATTTGGCGGAAAGTGGGGAACGGAGTGTCTTAACACTAGGTTCCTATTAGATTCCCCATGCCTACCCTGCTATATGCGGGATACAGCGTGAAGTTAATATACTTTATCGATGTTTCAAATTTTTAAGCATAATATGTATTAAAAATATTTGCCAGTTTTAATCGATTTAGAAACAATAAAATTCAACGGCGGCTTTTCAATTTACTAAATTCTTATTTTCTGCTTCACGTAAGGAAATTAGAGAGAACCTAGACAACGCACTCCATTTTCTACTTATCATCTGATTTGCGTGTTTAGTAGCGGAACTCAACGCCGCGGTGAGTTAAGAAATAAAATAATTTTAAATATAATCATTCCTTCGAGTGGAGATCGCAATCGCAAACATACATACCCACAACCATAAAAAAATTCAGGTCGGCAGAGTAAACCTAATAACCTAGTGTTAAGACACTCCGTTCTATTAATATTACCGTTGCCCACTTTCCACCAAATTGAGGCATTGCGTGATGAGTGGCGGAACTCAACACCGCACTTTGAATTGTTACCAAACCCAGGAAATGAAAATTCTAACATTTCCAGGAATGGGAATTGAACCCACAACCTGTCGCGTTTACAGTCGCATACCTGTGCCTCTGCGCAACGACAGGCCTGTATTCGATACTTTTTTTTTAAATGTCACGCTATATCCCGCATATAACAGGGTAGGCAGAGGGAACCTGAGAACCTAGTGTTAAGACACTCCGTTTCCCACTTTCCGCCCAATTGAGGCATTGCGTGCTGAGTGGCGGAACTCAACGCCGCGCTTTGCATTGTTACTAAACTCAGAAAATGAAAATAACATTTCCTGGAGTGGGAATTGAACCCACAATCTGTCGCGTTTACATTCGCATACTTGTGCCTCTGCGCCACGAGAGGCCTCTATTCAATACATTGTGTAACATAAACAATATTGAATTACCCCTTTGATAAATTTCCCTAATACCTGATTAATACTTCAAGTATATACCCCATAGAAATGTAACGGAACACCTTTAAAAGCATGAAACAATGCCTTTTGTACTGTCATATATTTTTACGTGATTTCTATTCTATAGAAATAAGATAAGGGTTTCCATCAACTCATGAAATATACAAATGTATAACACGTGAAGTAAACTTTGTACCCCTTTTTACGAAAATTAGGAGGACGGAGCATGAAACTTGGCACACTTATAGTTTATATAGTGAGGGTGTACAGAATGATATCTTTTTAAAACAATACATAAAAATATATTAATTTAATAAAATAAACATTACACATACTACCAGGGCTTGACATCAATCTTTATATAAAGTGACATATACGTTGCTAGGCAACGCGTTGTTAATGCGCCAACGAGGACACTAATATATATAAAATCAAATAAATAAATCCATCGTGGCGTAATGTAAATGCGATTGGATGTGGATTCGATTCCCACTCAGGGGAATAATATTTAAATTATTTTCATTTTCAGCTATGCCTCCTGAACGAAGTATCTAGCCACTACGCTCTAGCTCATTAGCCTGATATGCGGGATAAAACTTTAAACTATATAAAAGTTCTCTAATAACCTAATTATAAAGGCTTTTCATAATATATATATATATATATAACTTGCTATGTGAAGGATACAGCGTATATATATATATAATTTTGATAAAAATTGCCTATATATATGTTTCGAAAGCAGTGAACGGTTGTTTACGAATCTAGTGTCAATGTTTTGACACTAGATTCTCTCTGCCTACCCTGATATGCGGGATAAAGCTGAAAGTTGTACTTTTAAATGTTTTTTTTGCCTCTTCTGATAATTTACTAAATATTGAGTTACCCCTAAATACTCTAAGCTGTATACTCGTATATATATGTATGTACGTATGTACGTATGTCATTATTTAAAGTGACGTTTTAATAGTGGTATAGCTTCTGGGAATGGGTGTGGTTAAAGTACGCGTCTCATTGTATAGTTAATTGGATGTTTTAATAAATTGATTATTTGCTTAATTTACGGTATTATGATACACAAAGATGTGTGAAAAATGATAGAAATGAATGAATGAAAATTTAGAAATGTCTTTCTTTGTTTGTTTTATTTTGACTATTTATTACTAAATAGCTACTAACGTGCGACTGTTAATGCGACAGATTGTGGGTTCGATTCCTACTCCAGGAAATGGAATTTTTCATTTAATGGGTTTGGCAACAAGAATAATAGATTTTCCATTTTTCATTCAATTATCAAAGCTTACGTGCGCTCCCTCTTACAAATTTTCGATCAGGTCACGTGTCCTAACGCGAGTTAAGTGCGAGACAAAAAAGTGCTCATCGCCGCTAAAGAAGTTTTCACTTCAAGAATATCCCTAATTTTATTAATAATTTCAACATAACATAAAAGATCAAGGAAATGGCTTTCCACGTTTTTTAAGGCAATTACAATTTCCCAACCGTCATTTTTCAATCGCCATCCAAACCATATACAAAGAGAGAACCTAGCGACGAAACACTGATTGCGTGTTCAATAGCGAAATTTAACGCCGCGCTTAGCAGCATACCAGATCAAAAAAATATTCCTATAATATTAAGCAGCTTCATTTTTGTTTTAATATAGTGTTAAGACACTCCGTTTACTTAATCTCGTCTGAATTAGAGACATTTGTTAGTTGAATGGCGAAACACAACGCCGCGTTTAAATGAAACTATTTTAACCGGATTAATCGCGTATATTTTAATATTCGGAAATACGTTTTTGGAAACCCGACATTTCGAACACTTTACAGTAGTCTGTGGTCACAGGTAGACTGATGTGGCATTCGTCTGTCTCTTGATACAATTATTATATATATTTTTTTTTAACTTCACACTGTATCCCGCATAAAGTGGGGTATGCAAAGGGAACCAGAGCACCTAGTGTTAAGACACTCCATCCTCTTTCAACATTTCCGTTCCCCACTTTCCACCAAATTGAGCCATTGCGTGTTGAGTGGCGGATCTCAACGCCGCGCTTTGCCTTGTTACCAAGCCCAAGAAATGAAAATACTAAATTTTACATTTTCTGGAGTGGGAATCGAACCCACAACCTGTCGCGTTTACAGTCACACGCTTGTGCCTCTGCGCCACGACAGGCGTCTGTTCATTGTATAGGGTGTTCATTGTGTCTGTAAGAAATAGTTTCACTTAGTATGAGTAAAAATCGCGAAAATCAAACAGCTCATTAACGCCGCGCTTTACCACACCAGATTAAAAAAAAAAACAAAATAATAACCCCATAATAATCTTATAATAATTTCAACATAACATAGAAGATCAAGGCAATAGCGTTCTACGTTTCTTAAGGCAATTACAATTTCCCAACCGTCATCTCTCACCGCAACACTAGATTGGACTACCGCTGTCATCGCCATCCAAACCGCACGGAATAGGCCAAAACCTCAAACTACTTTATACTAAATACTTTAAAAATTAGATTGTTTGATTCATGGTTTCTCGATGTATTTATTGATTGATGCATGGTCTCTTGATTTATCTTTATGAAATTTTGTGCCTTAGTTCTTAAAATCTATAAAGATTATAATCATATAAAGCACTTCCGTTTATATATAGCTTTAATAAATTACTCCATGTCTGAAATTCGAACGAAGGGTGAACTGAGTGTCTTAACACTAGGTTCTCTTTAGCTACCCTGATAAGCATATAAAGGGTGAAACTGTTTTTTTTTTTTTTGTTTTTTTTTTAACTTCACGCTGTAACCCGCATATAGCAGGGTAGGCAGAGGGAACCAGAGAACATAGTGTTAAGACACTCCATTCTCTTTCAACAATTCCGTTCCCCACTTTCCGCCGAATTGTGACATTGTGTGTTGAGTGGCGGAACTCAACGCCACGCTTTGCCTTGTACCCAGGAAAATTAAATACTAAATTTTACATTTCCTGGAGTGGAAATCGAACCCTTAACCTGTCGCGTTTACAGTCGCACGCTTGTGCCTCTGCGCCACGACAGGTGTATTTTTTAAAACACTCTATTATGATTGTTACTGGAACTATACTTGTACAAGCAAAGAATAATCGAAACACGAGTAGTTTCACTACTTTGTCAAAATTGATCAAATCAGCAACTATTATGGCATGTACTTGGTTATTACAGTAATACTATTAACGGAATGTCTTGACACTGGATTTCCTCCTGACTGCTCACTATAAATAGCATATAAAGCCTGAAACTATTATTTTTATATTTAAAAAAGAACCTAATTCTATTTTTGTATGAAATAAATAAAAAAAAAACAGATGCAGATACTGCGATTAAAGCAATAAATCTCGGGGCTTGCTAAGTCCGACGTTATTAAAAATCCGTTCCGCTGGCGTGTCCGATGCCTATCAATATACCTTCTGTACCGTCATATTTCGTAGTTAGAGTGCAAAGTATACGCGTAAGCTTATTTCATCTACATATACCAATTTTCGACCTTGAGTTCCGCCACTCAACACGCAATGCCTCAATTCGGCGGAAAGTGGGGAACGGAATTGTGAAAAGAGAATGGAGTGTCTTAACACTAAGTTCTCTGGTTCCCTCTGCCTACCCTGCTATATGCGGAATACAACATGAAGTTAAAAAAAAAAGAAACCAGTTTCCCCGTTGACACGTAAGTAATGCGTTGCCAAGCAACGTATATGTCACTTTATATAAACATGGATGTAATACTATAATTGTGTGTGTAGCATTTATTTTATAATTTTCTGTACTCCTTTTGTAGGTCTAATTTTGGTAAAAAGGGGTACAAAGATTTTGTTTCACGTATTATCACATAGATAAAATGCTTGCGCTACAAAGAGACAGACAGACAACGTACCTATATGCGAAACTATTGACCATACAAGGCTAAAATTTGACTTACTCCTTGGGATGTGTAGGGGAGTATTAAAAGCGGATCTCTCGAAATTCCTACGAAAACGCAACTAAAACGGATTTTAGGTTATAAAACATGCAAACGAAGTCACCGGATATAGCTAGTTATATTTAAATATACTGAGATACAGTTAATTGAAAGAAATGTTATTATCTTTCGTTTTTCATCACAAAGCGTTTGATTTGCTTGCTTTTCTCACTAAATTATTTATTCATCCTATAACAAAAACAAATCCTAATATTTCAAGCATTACAAATCGACTTATCAACATATACACGCCTTTCACATATTATTTCAACATATCGCTTCCACTTATAACTTGATATTTCATGTACACGTCCTGACGCGATACATCAGCGAACTATTGGCACGGTCTCATATTTGCATGTAAATTGAATAACGCTGAGCTTTGGTCCCAAACGTTTGTCCTAAGATGCATATCTTTTTATAATATAGGGTTTTTTTAAGCACTAGTGGAAAGAACCTTTGATTCTTGAGGCATAATATATGCGTTGCCTTAGTGAGTGTACGTATAGGTACGTTAAATAAAAGTGTATTTCAAACACATGGTGGGTAATTTTGAGTGCATAATTATAAAAAAATATTGGATATTTTTGTATTTCTCGATTATTACGAATAGCTCGAAAACTAATCTTCAGATGTAACTAAATTTAAAATGGGACCATATCAGAAGCACTTGTCACTTAGTAAAATATTATGCCGTGACACATAAAAAAATACCACGTCATAAACCTCATTTTTTTACTGTTATTTTTTAAATTCAATACATAAATCACACATTAAATGCTAGTAGTGTCCCCGTTGATGCGTTAACAACGCGTTGTGTCTAGCAATGTTATATGTTACTTTATATAACCATAGATGTCAAACCATGGTAGTGTGTGTAACATTTATTTTATTAATTTATATTAAATTAATATTTTTTTATGCATTATTTAAAAAATATATTATCATTCTGCACTCGTTCCCTATATAAACTATAAGTGTGCCAAGTTCCATGCTCTTCTATCTGAATAATTTTCGTAAAAAGGGATCCAAAGTTTTTGCTTCACGTATTTATATATAGATACTTAATATCCATATAGGTCGGGTCTTATAACACCTAGTAGAGTTAAGAGCATTAAACGTAACCTCTCTAAATAATATATAACATTAAAACAGTTTACCCTTGCCATGAAAAGCGAGTCCTCAGAGGCTCTAAGCTTATTTTTGCCTCACAATCTATAGAAATTGTAAGAAGATTACCGTAGATACTGTTCCTTTATGTATGATGAAATAAAATTTATTTTGTATTTTTGTAATATAAAGATTTATTTAATACGTACCTGAAATTATTTTTATATCTAAATATATTTTCGTGGAAAAAAAAAAAATTCTTTTCCTTTAAAATAGGTTGAGCAGAGAGAATATATATAATATATTAATACCTGTCGTGGCGCAGAGTCACAAGCGTGCGACTGCAAACGTGACAGGTAGTGGGTTCGATTCCCACTTCAGGAAATGTAAAAGTTTAATATTTTCATTTTTTGGGTTTGGTAACAAAGCTAAGCACGGCGTTGAGTTCCGCTACTCAGTACGCAATATCTCAATTCGACGGAAAGTGGGGAACGGAGTGTCTTAACACTAGGTTCTCTGGTTCCCTTTGCCTACCCTGCTATATGCGGGATACAGCGTGAAGCAAAAAAAAAGAGAGAATATAGAATGAAAACACTCCTATACTTCACTCGCACTATCTTCATTTTCAGCGAGAAATAGTAACAATGCATTTAAAGTGCCAGATCTCAACGCCGCGCTTTGTTTTACCAATTTAAAAATAGTTATTTCAGTAGAAATTATTATTATTGAACTATTACTATTATGAAATTGAGGCTATCGTGGCGTAGGCTTAGTTTTCTGCCTTTATAAGAAAAAGTAAGCAATCTTTAGTTCTTAAGTAAATAAAAAGTGGAGAGGAGAATAACTTCTCTCTATTTATTTTCTAATTTTTTGGTGGTAGGAGGTTCGTCCTCCGTCTGGCTCGCGACCACTACCATGTCAAAGACGAACCGCCAAATATCTTATGATGTGTTCCGGTTCGATGGCATGTAAGCCAGGTTTTTCCCCTTTCCCACCCATCCTTTCCCCAAAATGTGGTGGTTCCGATAGCGGACTACTACATTATCCTCCCTTTCCATCTGAATCCTCTAGGTTGGCAACGCATCTAGTACATCTCTTGTGTTGTAGATGTTCATGGGCGAAGGTAACCACTTACCATCAGGCGGTTCTTCTGCTCGTTTGCCATCCGGTATCCATAAAAAAAAATAATAATAATAGATAATTAAACGAAAAATATATAATTAAAGTTCTTTTAACTTAATTTTCAGTTTTATAAATTGCGTATGCTACTTTATATAATACGTAATAAAATATGCTAATATTATATTAATATTATTATTTTTTTGTTTCAGGTAAGCATAATAAAGTACACCGAAAGAAGTCAATGCGATACAATAGGATAGTGTCTGACTGTACTAGTGCCTAACTAATGTGCAGCTTACGATCGTAGGTTCGATTTCCACTTGGAAAAATTATTATATTTAAACTGTTTTCACCGTTTAGGAAAGAAAAAACGCGGTCACAAGTCGACATACGAATACAACTTAAAATTACGAGAAAAGGGGGACGGAAAGTGTAAACAATAAATTGACACCTTTCTTAATAAAATGTTAAGAAATTACGAAGAAAGTGGGAAAGGAGTGTCGACACACTAAATTCTCTCCTACCCTCCTAAAAACCACAATAAACCACAAAAACATCTAACTTCAACACTTATCGCGGCGTTGAGTTCCGCCACTCAACACGCAATACCTCAATTCGACGAAAAGTGGGGAACGGAGTGTCTTAACACTAGATTCTCAGGTTCCCTCTGCCTACTCTGCCATATGCGGGATACAGCGTGAAACTAAAAAAAATCAGTTATCATTCAATTAGCAAAACATCTCCCACTTCCAATTGTCACTTCATAAGATCTCTAAGGCAATTTCGCAAACAATATTAATAACACTGTTAAACGCAAAGTAACAAAATTGCAGACGTTACCAACAAATCCCGTATAGTCTTAACGACTGTAAATCCTACCCTTTAATTTAATGAGCTCTAAAACACAGGCTCACTTAAGAACAAAAGATGGTACTGCCTTCCCATCTTCTCTCGTAGGGCACTCGTGTACAGTTATCGCGTTCTGAGACTAAATTACTGGATATTTAACAGATTGTTTATTTCTTATTGGATTAACTAATTTTGATGATTCTTATTTAATATGATAGTCAGTATTTCTTTAAATTATATTAAATTAGAGAAAAAAAAGAAAGAAGTCGTAGTAGTACAAGCCACCATTTAAAACATAGTCCAATTGGGCACCTCCTCTTTCATGAAATCGGTTAAAAAACTAATACTTACATATATACATACATAGCTTCACGCTGTATCCCGAATATAGCTGGTTAGGCAAAGGGAACCTTGTGTCAAGACACTCCGTTCCCCACTTTCCACCGAATTAAGGCATTGCGTGCTGAGTGGCGGAACTCAACGCCGCGCTTGGCCTTGTTACCAAACCCAGGAGATGAAAAATTCCATTTTCTAGAGTGGGAATCGAACTCACAACCTGTTGCGTTTACGCACGCTTGTGCCTCGGCGCCACGACAGGCATTAACTTATACTTATTATTATACTATGATCAAATTACAGAAAATCTTTATATATTGTACCTTATACGTTATTCTGATATATGAGCTACAGTACTATTTCATGTACTTCCTGTTCCATCTAGATTCGTTTAATAGTTTTTGCGTAGAAGGACAACAAACATTCATTCACACAATCTTTTTTAATAACTATTATTATCGTTATATTATGGCCAAATTACATAAAATCTTTATTACTTTTATTTTATTTTTTTAACTTCACGCTGTATCCCGCATATAGCAGGGTAGGCAGAGGGAACCAGAGAACTTAGTGTTAAGACACTCCATTCTTCAACTTTCATCTTTCAACAATTGCGTTCCCCACTTTCCGCCGAATTGACTGGCGGTACTCAACGCCGCGCTTTGCCTTGTTACCAAACCCAAGAAATGAAAATACTAAATTTTACATTTCCTGGAGTGGAAATCGAACCCACAACCTGTCGCGTTTACAGTCGCATGCTTGTGCCTCTGCACCACGACAGGCGTTGAACGTAAAAAAAATAAGTAAAATATTCATTCAGTAGTTTTTGTATGAAAGACTAACGAACATCCATCTATCCATACAAACATTCATATTTCTATCAATTTTAATATAAAAATACACAAAACGAAAAATTATTTGAAATAAATATACTAAAGTAGTCTTCTTCCTAAATTGACCGACACAATCATATCCTATAATATTTCATGCTGCATTTTATTTTACGACCTGTACTGATGACTTCATTTCCTTTCCGCAAGAATAATTTGCTATTTGTCGAGGAAAATTTTATAATAAATTTGAACATTTTTAAAATTTTTCCTTTTTATTTATATGTTATTGTATTTATTGGTATTCCTATCAGAGAAATGACCATATTTATCTTTTTTCCCGCTCTGAGTGCAATTTTCGCCACGTAATGTTTCCAATTCAGCCAAAAAACAGAGAACGGAATGTCTTAACACTAGACTTTCTCCGTCTACCTTATTATGCGAAGAAAAACGTAATTTTGTTTTTTCTTCAGTATGGCAAACACGAAAATTTGCGACAAAGTATTCGTATCGTCATAGAAAGAATTTGTATGGAAATTGAGCAGCGCCCCTACCGTGCGTAAGAGGAACTATAGTTTTACCATACAAAATGCTTTCGATAGCGATACGAATAATTTGTCGCAAGTTTTCGTGCTTGCCCTACAGGTATTGCCTTTTAATATTTTATAATTTAGATTTTAACAAAAAAAGGAAACCGATTTTATATAATGTGCACTAAAAAGCTAAATTATTAGAAATGAATAAAAACTACTCATCAGATCTTTATTTAAGATAAATGGGACAACATCAGAAACTAGCTATCATATAAAAAAATAATTATCAAAATTAATTCATCCATTAACAATGTATAACAATGTACGTATAAAAAATACAATTTAATTGAGGACCTCCTTTTTCCGAAATCGGTTAAAACAGAGAAAAATCCGTCTATAAAACAATTTTTACAGTTAAAATTACACATACAAAATATATTTACCAAATAAAAAGGAATAACAATATTCCATAGCATTCATATTGTCTTTCGGGATTTCCTCAAAGCCCAGATCAGGGAGTAGATGCCTTCAGCGTATGTCTCGTCACTCAACATGACGGGTTAATGTAGAAAGCGAAGGATTCAACTACGTAAGGTAAGTTACATACGAAATAGAAACATTTTATCTTTGCTAAATGGTATAAAGCTGATATATTTTGATTTATCGCATCCATAACGTCTTTAATTTGATCGCGTCTGATTGTAAATGTTATTGGCTGTGGATTCGATTATCATTTGAGGAAATGATTATATTTAAGTATTTTTTTATTTTTTCCGTTCTAGAAAGACAAAGCGCGGCGTTGAGTTCCGCCACTTAACACGCAATGTCTCAATTTTGGGTGGGAAGTGGTGAATGGGGTATCTTTATACCCTAACTGCCCTGCTATGTCCCGTGTAATTAAAGCATCATTTTTTTAATGACTGATGGGTAGACAGAATGTAGTGATGAGACACTCAATTTTGTACTTACCGCCCTTTTAGTAAATTTCTACTAATTAATGCTAAAAAGAATTTCATTAAAATGACTATCATGCCACAAATGGTTATTACAAAAATATCATACTACATTATCTAAAGTGACAAGTAAAATTAGAACCATTAGTCAAACAGTTACATATGTGTCATTTATAGGTTTGACGTCTATGGTATAACGAACTGCCAGTAAAAGCGGTGGTTAGGAGTTCAATTCCCATGATGAAGAATTTATTTTTAAAATATTTTCATAGTACGGAATAAATAAGATTCAAATACCTCTTGGAAACCGTTGAATAAGTTGTGAAATGAAAATAATTCAAATATAATAATGATAATATATAACAGGAATCGAATCCACAACCAATTGAGTTTACAATTAGGCACTGTCCATGATGGCCTCCTGTTTAAATATTTTTAACCGATTTCAAAGAAGGCGGAGGTTTGTTTGTCTGGAAGAGGGTGGAATGTATTTTTTATGTGTGTTACCACATAACTCTTTCTGGGTGAACCAATTTTGTTCATTCTTTTTTTATATAATAGCTAGTACTTCTAATTCTAAACTTATGCCATATAAATTTAATTAAAATTTGACGAATAGAATAAAACAATTTCTATAAAAAAAACTTTTCTCTTAATAGATACCATAATGACGATACTAAAGTAACTGACTGACTGACAAACTACGAGTTTAGTAACCTTACAGTTTATTTTGTACCAAATAGACTATAAAGCCATAGCTCACACCATTGACCCAAATTACCCATATTGATGTAGAAGTAATTTACCTTTATGGGATTGTAAATTCCTGAACACGACAAAACACTTAGTGAATAACTTTTTGATAATAGTTTTTGGTGTTTTACTATCATTAGAGATATTAGGAACGGTGTTTGAATGTAATAACGATGATTTCGGGTTTGATTCCCACTTTTTTTTCCCGCATCTAGCAGGGTAGGCAGAGGGAACCTGAGAACCGACGTGTTAAGACACTCCGTTCTCTTTCAAAATTTCCGTTCCCAACTTGAAGTTAGGAATTATTGTATTTAAATTGTTTTCGTTTACTTGCTCTAGTAAAATAAGCGTTAAGTTCCGCCATTCAAAGCAATACCTCACATTTGGCTGGAAAGCGGTGAATGGAGTGTCTTGACACGAAGTTCTCTCTCTCTACCCTACTATGGCAAAATAATGCAAATATTAATTAAAAAAAAGTGACTTTAAATAAAATGCACTAGTAAATTTAATACGAATAACTCAAAAATTACTCGTCAGATTTTAACTAAATTTAAATGGAATCATATCATAGAACTCTAGCTATCACTTGAAAAAAAGAAACAAAAATTGGTACCACTAAAAAGTTATGCATACATAAAAAAAACAGTGGAACTGAGAACATCCTTTTTTAAAGTTAGTAAAATGTTAAAAAGCGGAACTCAACGCCGCGCTTTGCTTTGTTACCAGAGCGAGAAAATGAAAATACCAAATATTATTTAATATTTTTATTTTCTGGAATGGGAATGGAACCCACAACCTGTCGCGTTTACAGTCACACGCTTGTGCTTCTGCGCCGCGACAGGCCACAACACGGAATGCCTCAAGTCGACGGAAACTGGGGAACGGAAATGTTAAAAGAGAATGGAGTGTTTTAACACTAGGTTCTCTGGTTCTCTCTGCCTCCCTGCTATGTGTAGGATACAGATACAGCGAGAAGCTGTATGTATCAAATTGTAATAAACACCACATAAAACTCTATCAAAACCACTCCAATATAAAGTAAAACTATATTATCTGCAGAACTACTAACTTCATGATTGATGACACTTACAGGCAATTTTTCCATTCATCATAGTTAATTTCTTTGAAGTGTCATTTCATGTGTGGATAAATTAAGTAAGGCGCGCTGCTAATGTGGAAAACCAGTTTGCTTGCTAATGGGAGTTTTGATTTAAAATCTATATTGGGAATGTATGGACTAGATAGTTATTATGTATTTTTTTCAGTTTTTTGCTTAACAGGTCTAAACGCCTGTTGTGGCGCAGAGGCACAAGCGTGCGACTGCAAGCACCACAGGTTGTGGGTTCGATTCCCACTCCAGGAAATAGAATTTTTCATTTCGTGGGTTCGGTAACAAGGCAAAACGCGGCGTTGAGTTCCGCCACTCAGCACGGAATGCCTCAATTCGGCGGAAAGTGGGGAACGGAGTGACTTAACACTAGGTTCCCTCTGCCTACCCTGCTATATGCGGGATACAGCGTGAAGCTATATATGTATGTATGCTTTACAGGGTAATTAGGGTGAACCTAACTTCAAGACACTCGGGGCCCTTTCTGTTTTAATTAGAGATATTGTGCAACACCGCGCTTTATGTTTCAGCAAGAAGTAAAAATCATTTAAATATAATCATTTCTCCGTTTTGGAATCGAACCCTAAACCATTCGCGTTTATAGTCAGGTGCTGTCCCACTGCGTGATGATCGGCCTTATGTGGCAGTATTGAATGAATTCAAAAATAACTTTTTATTTACATGGGTGTGTCTACGTCGTCGGTATACATATATACATTTTTTTAACCATAATATTTTTTAGCTTCATTATTCTGTCATTGTTAATATATACTAGTATAGATCGAAAAAAAAATACTCCGTTCGACACTTTCTGCTCAATTTCGCCCTAAGTGGCAGAATTAAACACCGCACGTTCTCTTATCAACACGCTTGTCTGAATAAAATGAATACTTCTGTGTTCCCTAAATGAAAATCGAACACAGAACCTTCACAAAATCAGGGATTTTTCTACTAAGCTACGTTTTAATAACGATAGTAGCAACTCTTTAATCATTTCCATCAATCATTATGTGGAATCCAAAAATAACCCTTTATTTACGTAGGTGTGTCTAAGTCGTTTATATATACATTTTTTCTAAACTATAATTTGAAATTTCATGCGTCTATTACTTGTAATATATAAATGGATAGACAGAAAGAGAAAATACTCCGTTCTACACTTTCTGCTCAATATTGTCCTATAAGGCGGAATTAAGCGCCGCAAGTTCTCTTATCAGGAAAAAGTCTTCCCTCAAATGAAGATTGAACTCAGAACCGTCACAAATTAACAGATTTTTCTGTTAAGCTTTGCTTTTATAATAATAGAAGTAACTCTTTAATCATTTCCATCAATCATTATATGGAATCCAAACATAGCCCTTTAGTTAATATCTCTATTTTTTTTAAATAAATATTTTTAACCCTCTCGTTATATACTAAGATAGGCCGAGAGAGAAAACACTCCGTTCTACAATTGCTCAATATCACCCTAGGTGGTTCACCTTAACTCTTTGGCCAGCGTATAACCACGGGCAGAGATCTCATCTAACTTCCTAAAACAGCGGTATTAAACGCCGCACGTTTATCATATAAAAAGTCTTTCCCCTTTTCTACTAAGCTACAATTGCATTTATAACAATAGAAGTAACTCTTTAATCATTTCCATCCATCATTATGTGGAATCCAAAAATAACCCTTTATTTATGTAGGTGTGTCTCAGGCGTTATATTTACGCTCGCTTTTCCAAAACTCTAAATAATTTAATATGACAGATGATTGATTATAATGAAAAGATAACTTTTGTCGTGTAAATATGATGAAGCCTTGTTTCATTTTATTTGGAAAAAACTGTTATTGTCCATTCGTGATACATTTTAGGGTTATAGTTAACTATTTTATGATTTATACATCTTTAATTGGTTTCTAAAAAGAAGGAGGAACTTTTTACTGGGGGAACAAATTTTGATGATTCTTTTTTATTTGATAGCTAGATAAATGTGACCAACATTTAAATTTCGTTCAATAGTTATGAGTTATTCGTAATAACTTTACTTTTTGGTGCATTTTATTTAAAATCGTTTTCCGTTTTTGGTAAAATTTCAATTATTGAAAAAATAATTTCAGAACTAAGTATTCGTTTAAAAAATTGATAAGAGAAAATAAGTATTGAGGTCATCGTGGCACAGGGCCAGCGTCTGACTGTAGATGCGATTGGTTGTGGGTTCGATTAACCATTAAGGGATAACAAAGTTTAAATTGTTATCATCGAAAGGACAGTAAAATTTAATTTGTTATCATCATTCCGCTCTGGCAAAACAAAGCGCGGCGTTGAGCCTGTCATTCAACATATAAAATTTCTATTCTGTTAGTATTTTCATTTCCTGGGTTTGGTAACAAGGCAAAGCGCGGCGTTGAGTTACGCCACTCAGCACGCGATGCCTCAAAACGGCGGAAAGTGAGAGACGGAATTGTTGTACGAGAACGGAGTGTCTTAACACTCGGCTCTCAGGTTCCCTCTGCCTACCCCGCTATATGCGGGATACAGCGTGAAGATAAAAAAAATAATTATATTATAGCGGAAAATGAAGAATAGAGTGTCTCGATAACATACCATTCTCCGCTCTCTCTAACTTCTCTGTTTTACGGGGTAATGTTGTTTTGTTTCTATTGCCCTATTCTTATTTGAACCTATACCTCTCACAACAACTAAATAGTAAAAACCAAACAACTAAAACATAAATTTCAAATAAACAAACAAAAAAAAACATAAAATTTCAAGCAAAACTCTCATCGGTTTCTTAGCCCCTATCTTTTCCTGAATAATATTTGCAAAATGCTGAATTAATTTAAAAATTTCTACAAAGTGCATTCACATTCATATAATTGCTACATACATATGTAACATCTACAGTTTTATTTCTATTCGCTTCGCTTCGCTTTGAAGTTATTTTCGCGGAATGTCCACTCTTCTTTTATGTTAGCTTCGTTGAATTCTCAAGATACTTTGTTACTGTACTGTTTTTCAAATGCATATTATAAATGATATGATTTATTTCTTTTTTTTAACTTCACGCTGTATCCCGCATATAGCAGGGTAGGCAGAGGGAACCTAAGAACCTAGTGTTAAGACACTCCGACCTTCCCCACTTTCCACTGAATTGAGGCGTTGCGTGCTGAGTGACGGAACCCAACGCCGCGCTTTGCCTTGTTACCAAACCCAGAAAATGAAAGTACTAAGCTTTACATTTCCTAGAGTGGGAATCGAACCCACAACCTGTCGCGTTTACAGTCGCACGCTTGTGCCTCTGCGCCACGACAGGCGTTTTGATTTACTTTTTGTTATTTTAGTATTTTACGCGTAAAAGAATAAGCAGTGTTAAGACATCCTGTTTTCTTTCTATCCTATTTCGAGGTATTGTGCGGTACTTGGCGGAACTCAACGCCGTGCTTTGTTTTGATATAACCTTAACTAACCTTAGCGTATTAATACTAATGAGATCTTTGATTTTCGTGATTTTTACGAAAATAGTTTCATTTAAGGTGTATTAATTCTAGCATTTCTCTGTTTGCATCACGTTCCTGCATATCGTATATATATATATATATATGTATATATATACATAAAAAACATTTATTATAATATATTTGTATATAAAATTAAGCAAAAAAAAAATTATTACCATAAATCATCTAAATCAATCATCTATTAGATAAAATTAATCATCTATTAGATGAAAATTTACTCTAAAAACTGAACTCACTACCTCCCCAATACATTATTACATTTGAATCAATAGGTAGAACACAAATATCTCATATTTTAGGCATTCGCGCATGCAATTTCGATTGAGTTTTAAATTACCATAATTTTATGCGAATCGCATCTGTTTGAAATTCTGCATAGAAATTTGATTATGCTATAAGTTTAAAATACATATATGTACATAATAAGCTTGTAATGTTGTTCATTTTAATGTAATTGTATTGGGATGATGTAACAGACTTGAAAAAATGAGGAATAATGAACAAAGGTAAAGGTATAAGGAACAAAGGTAATTTTATACCTAGAATGTATGTTCTCTTTAAGTTAATTTAATAGGCATCATGTCTTTCGAACCTTCAAAAAAGAAGGTATAATGTCGATTGTGTTTTTATGTGTGTTAATGTATAACTTTTTGTTGGATGAGCCAATTTTAATGATTCTTCTTTTATTTGATAGTGCTTCTGGTATGATCCTATTTAGATTTAGTTAAGATCTGACTTGACATTTTCTTTGAAGTTTATTTACTTTTTTTGTTAAAATCTCATATATTTATAATTCCAAAAATGTAAAAATATTACAAATAACTCAAAAACAACTCTCCAGGTCTTAACTAAATTTAAGGGACCACATCCTAGTGCATTTTAGCTATTAGCTATAGCTATATGAAAAAAAAACAAGCAAAGTTGGTTCAACTAGAAAAAAGTTATGTTGTAACACACATTACAATCGAATTGATAACCTATTTTTTTTTTAAATCAGTCAAAAACAAAATAATTACATACGTAAAATAAGTCGAAATATTTAATTAAACGCACATACATACAATTAAAACAAAATTTGACATCAACCGGGAATCGAATTCGCAACATCTACTGTTCTTCATCATTTTGTAATGTCATAAAAAATAAATATGAAAATTTAAGACGAAAAACACAAACACAGGAGAGCTAGCTAATTATACAGTGCGTTCGCTTCAATAATTTCCCATAGGAATAGTGTTCTATGCACTGTTTTAATCATACACGCAAGACGAGATTGCATCAGAACAAATAATGTTCCAGTTTGTATTGGATCGTGTAATTTACTGTTAGTTTCGACGTTTAGTTTGTTTTTACTGTTGTTTGGTATTGATGTGTATTTGGGGAATTTTGATCCAAAATTAGCCCCATTTCGAATTTGAAAATTCATAATTACCCCACTTTTGAATTTAAAGTTTGAGAAATAAATCATGGGTTTATTTTGAATTTTGATTTTGGGAATCTAATAATATTGGTGACAGAAAAAAATTGATTGTTGTAAGGTGTCCCTTTTTGGTACATAGAAATAGAAAGAATATACCTAAGGAGTGGTTGTAAATTTTGAACTTTTTGGGGTAAGATTCCCTAAGTAATGTTAATGTGAAAATTTTGAATATTTGTACTACTTTTGAAGAAAGATAGAATACAAGGTAGGATTTGTGAGATAGTTCTGTGAACCAATTTTATACATTGGGAATTTTTATTGATATAAAACAAAGTGTTTACATGAAAATATCTTTTGAATTTTTTACTAGCTTAGTTCAATTGCAGCAAAGTTTTACTTCTTCCGTACATCTCAGAGTATGGTAAATCGTACAATGGAATGATATTTTTAATAAAAATAAACCAGTCTCGTATTATTTCATCTAATTATCTCAGGTGAAGATAATTAAAATTTTAATAAAAAGAAAGCTGATATCAAACAAATTACTCTAAAAGTTATATTATTACAAATAACTCGAAAACTATTCATTAAGTTTTAGCTAAATTTAAATTGAAACACATCAGAAGCACTATCTATTATACAAAAAAAGTCATCAAAACTGGTTCACCCAGTAAAAAGTCTGCAAGAGCCAAAAAAATACATTCAAAATGAATAACCATCTCCTTATATGAAAATCATTTAAAAATATTAGATCATTTGAAGCTACAACGATCAACTGCACCAAAGCGATATAAATAATACGCATTTCATTTCCCACAAATCCAGTAACAAGCCCAAAATAAAGTTTACATCGGTTCACTTTCTTATCTCCCTTGAAAATGTAATCCAGTGGAGATCTGCACGAAATCTCATGTTGAAACCAGTACAGTATGTTGCAGCCTCAGACACGTAGCGTAATACTCTCATGAATATTAATGTGTGTCACTTTATTTGCTTATTTATTAGCTTCGGGGCCAATAATAGCTTGTCATACGCTTATACCGACTTTTGAGCTACACTGAGTTATTTTTTTGTGAATTATGGGGTTTTTGTTCTTTTGGAAGTTATATGGTGACTATCTTTTGGCAATTTGTGGAAGAACAGTTTTTGATTTTTGGAAACTTAATGAGGTTTCTTTGGATTTCAAAATAAAATAAATCAAGAGTTAAACTTTAAATTAATTCATAAGTCACTGTCATGGTAAAGTTGGGATGAGCGTGGTTGAACTCAAATTTACCAATTTGTCCATTATGGAATAAGACAAAAAAATACATAATTTTAAATGTAGCTTGTTGATAAAAACAAAAATCTTTTTATATGGAATACTTTATGTTATTTTGATATGTATACTATTGTAAGGTTTCATTAAAAACTGTTAAGTAGTTTTTGCGTTAAATAGTAACATACATCTATTTTTTCACGAACTTTCGCATTTGAAACGTTAGTAAAATGAATAAGAAAAATCGTATTGCAAAAATTACCATACATATCAACGTCAACATTAATATTAAAACAAAGACAGCGAAGGTTAAATAAAAGTGTTGTCACTAAAACCTTAAAGTTTAAGTAGCGGCCGGTGTTTATTTTGTGGCGGAACTGAGGTTAATACCAGCGATAAGACCGGATGCCTGAACAAATCCAGTGGCAAATTGTTTTCTCGCACAAACTTAAGGTAGGCTTTCTACCCTTGCCCCAGTGAATTGGGTAACGAAGATGGATGAATCACCGTTATACACCACAAGTATCACGGATATACTCGTAATGTCGCTCCTCTACATCGTTGTATATTTCTGTCTCCGAACATTTTTAGATGTTTTAGGGCTGAAAAGGGTTCGCTAAATTCGGAGTGCTCTTTTATTATTTCATTTGTTCATTTTCGTTCTTGCACATATTGTAATGACATTGGTTGCCGCATTGTCGTATCCTACTTAAGTCAGTACACGAAAACCGGATGCAATATCATAAATTTCAGAAACTTTTCTAAAGTCAGATTTTCGAAACGTACTGGAATTAAATCTTGGATTTTGCCAAAATAACGTATTAGCTTACAAAGTCACGTCTACAAGGAATAAAGGGGCAAAAATCTAAACAGGAGTGATTTAACAAATACTAACTGCTATGCTTAAGCCAGTAAAGAAGTCTCGCCAGGTTTGGAGCCAAACCAACGACGAAACTTTATTCGCAAATTGACTTCACGTATTCGCTTAAGGTGCAGTTTCTTTCATCCGGCTCAGCTTTTAATACAAATATAAGTAATAAGTGGTAGCGATTTCTTTTCTGTTGCCATTGGGTTAGTATGTTTTTGATGAAATAATGGGTGCTATAAGCAACTACGCTAATATTAAGCTTGCTCTTTATGTACAAATTTTTGCTTAAAAATTATAAGGCTAATATGAATGTTTAGAAGAAACATCTGTTATCTATACAACTATTTATATAATAATGTACTAAAATTACATTCTGAAATTAATAATTAGAAACTTTGCTCATAGCTTCACGCTTTTTCCCGCAAATTAACTAGCCTAGTTAGCAAGAACATAGTGTCAAAATATTCCGTTCTTCACTTTCCTGTCAAATTTACGTTTCTTTTTTTACGTTTAATAAATTTACAAATATTATTTTATAACTAATAACACTCAAAAAAACCACTCAGGTTTATCTCGAGTGCCATATTCGTCCCTATTTATTAAATAAGGACATTTATGTAATATTTTTTTAACAATTGCTAATAATATTCATATCAGTAATTTTCGATCTTATATTATATTCTAAGCTATTTATTAAGTGAGGAACTATGTATGCCCTGGTACGCTTACGTATATAGTGGCATAACTTAATACCACGTTTTGACTGGTGCCTGGAAAAGAAAATAATTTAAATATAATCATAACCCCAAGTGAAAAACTTTACCCTATATGAATTATTAATTCGCTTCAGCTTACAACATGTGTCCTCGCATTAAGTTGTATTAAGAAATGTGAAAACTAAGCGGAATGGCATTCTAAAGACCTCTGCTGCGAACTTTGTTTTGCATGAGTTTGTTCACAGTTTGGCGATTTTAAAAGTCGCCTTTGTCAGCGCCTGATAGAGATTAGCTGTTTGTCTTGTTTGTTTATTTGCAGTGTAGTATTAATATATATTTCTTATCAATAAACTAAAAAAATAAAAAAATATAAGTAGGTATTTTCTGCGTATACTTGGCCAAATTGAGAGGAACTAGAGTCAAGGACTCTGGATTCTACATACATTCATAGCTTCACGCTGTATCCCGCATATAGTAAGGTAGGCAGAGGGAACCTAGTGCTAAGACACTCCGTTCCCCACTTTCCGCCGAATTGGCCTCAATTTGCGTGCTGCGTGGTAGAACTCAACGCCGCGGTTTGTCTTGTTACCAAACCCAGGATATGAAAAAATCCATTTTCTCGAGTGGGAATCGAACCCACAGCCTGTCGCGTTTACAGTCACTGCTGTCGCTTGTGTCTCTGCGCCACGACAAGCGTCTGTCATCACATAAATTATTTAAGTAATTTTATTTAGCTATATTGGATTTCCTATTCACGTCTCCTGCTTTTATAGGTGGGTAAGAGATAATGTATTGATTAAGTACAGAATAAAGCTAATTAAGTACATAGGTAAGCAGTGTAAATTCACAATTCATGACCATGTTACTAAATGCATTTATTTTTTATTTTAATTTTTTGACATTTTTAATAATATTTATAATTTTATACAATTTTTTATTATGATAAATACAATGACATTGTCTTCAATCAATATTAATATGCCCTGCGTGGCCAATTTTGGTGATACATTATAATTACTAAGTTCTTATACACCCAAAATTTATGAATAATAATAATTATTATTATTATTACTGATTACCATTTCCGTGTTAATTGTTCATCATATCTCGGGTAAAATGACCAGAACAATCTCTATAATATAAATGTAAATATTGTCCCAAACCATGTTTAAATTGAAATTTTACCTTGATGTCATCAAATCTCATACTTCAGAATGTTCTTACGTGTGTTGTTGATTTCTCCTAGTTTCTCAGAAACATCATGTACATCTAATTGTTTGAAGAAAACTCATTAATTCTTCGTTAACATCTCAAAAACATTTAAACATTCAAATAATTTTGTATAATTACAAATCTTACTAAATTACAATAAAGCTAAGTAGCAATTATTAAAATTTCAAGACACGCCATAATGAAAACTCAAAGTACAGATCTCGAGCAACCGTCAAATTAGCGTCAAAAGTATCAAAAGATCAATTAGACGACGTTCCTCTAAAACATGCCCATTATCCATAACCTACTTGTTACATTCAAAGACCCAAAACGCGCACCCATCCACGCACGCACCACCTAAATTCGTTAGAACTGATTAGGAAGTTTTCGGCGGGTTGTCCTCAACTCTTCTACCTTGGAGGGTAAAATTTTTTTATTGTTAACGTTACATCTAACTGTTAGAGATCAGAGTTCATGAGCGGTCGCGCCGTTCCCCCTGTACGTGCCGCGAATATCTCTCACCATAATATTCATCGGTTTAAACCGTGACACGGGTGGGAGAGAGCCAAAGCTACAAGATAGACCAAGACGGTTATACTCGGCAAGATTTCGTGACCTCTCAACAGCTTCAGTCCGCAGAAATATGGACGGTAATAACATAAATCCTTCTCGCATATAAAACACTAAACGCTCTCAAACTTGTCCCTGCTATTAATGCGTACTTAAAATGCATTATTACTGGGTTCACATAAAAAATGTATTAACCGTGGGTTTAAGCTTTTAGGCCGGTAGAGTTTCGGTAAATTTGCGGTGTGAAACTGTAATAACCAATTAGTGATGGTCCACTGGATGAACACATAATTAACTTATACGAGCTTTAAATATTATACTGTAAATAAATTATAATATGAA